>APFE031719346.1:12467-65949 GCA_000404065.3 Pinus taeda
TTGTAGAGTAACTGTGCTAGGCCTGCCCTTGGTAATCTTTGGTAACTGTGGTGAAGTATTCATACTTGAAATTATATGAGCAAATATGTATTAAAAAGAAAAAGATAAGGAATGTGTGCACCTGGTATCCGAAGCTGATGTACCAGCCAAGATCTCCAAGCTTTGGATTGCGAGCTTTAAAACCAAGAGACTGTTTATATATTGCCAAGACCAGACTGTTTATAAAAAATATATCATATATACAGAAAAAGGTTTATGGTAAATATATTAAATTTTGAATAGAGTGTTTATGAATATGAATTAATATTTTAATTTATATATGTGTGGCGTGTGTTAATTATACATTTTAAAATATAAATTGTAATAAATCAATTTAAATCTATTTGAATGTGATATGTATTTTATGATTTTTAGGGAGAAAATTTTGTTTCTAATTTATTAACAAAATCTAAACAAAATTACAATACAATAAATTGAATTTAATAAATTTATTGTTGATTCTAAAAGCATCCGCCAAAAATTTCTCTTATGTAAGTTTTTCCAAAATTTGCTTAATAATTTATTTTTTTATTATTTTTTATATTTGATATATTTTAATTTAGTAACATTATGCTCTTATCATTTATTTTTTTAAATATTATTTTTTACATATTGTCCTCTATTATTAGCTATTTATATTTTACACTTTTTAAATATATTACAACATTTGCGTAATATTTCTCAACATTACAAATTTAAATTATTATAATTTTTATATTTTTAATAAATTTTTATATAATTGAAAATAATTTTTATAATATGAGGGTTAAAATGAAAACCATTCATATATATATTATATATATTGAAAATTTAGATAATGTAAATTGTTAATATAAATATTTATATATTATTTGAACATACTTAAAATAAAAGTATAAATGCTAATAAATAATTGCAGATATATACTTTTAATATTTATTTAATTTAACGTTATATAATTTTATTAGAAATGAAATAAATGAAATTAAATTTATTAGTTAATAATTTTTATAAATAATATAAATTAAATAATTTATTTTTCAATTTTATAATAATTAAAAATCAGAACAATTTTTATTATTCTAATAAAATTTTATTATTTCCAAAAAAAATTAAATTTAAAAAGGAAAATTTTAGTGCTATCAAAATTTTAAAATAAATCCCACAAGCATATTTTTTTATAAATTAATGTGTGTAAACCATGTTAAAGAAAAAATAATTATATTGGTTTTAATTTAAATGAGATCACTTATATATTTTAGTCTTTTAGTCTTTACTTGCTGGGAATGGACTATAGTATTTGTTTGAAAGTGGATTTGACTTATCATTATTTTTCTGAGTTTTTGTAATTTTGGTTTTTTGAGAAAATGCTAAATATTCCTATTTTCTCATGAATCCAAAAATAATTCTCTAATTTTTTAGAAATCTTTATTCTAATTTTTGATTGGTTGGGCAAGCTTTGAATGGACATAATTCCCCTAGTGGAAGGCATTTTATTTTCGATATTTGTCATTCATTTTAAAAATTAAAAAGGCTAATTTTGTGAGTGGTCATTTTGTCGGTGAGTGCTCTGACACTAACACTAACATTGACACTAATAATTTTATGCTATTGTTCTACCCAATGATGCTAGAATTGATGTAGTTGCACGTCCTTTACGTAGGCAGGGGAACAAATCTCCAAAAAATTGATACATTGTGTGTAGTGCGAAGGTGTGGAGGAAGAAGAAGTTTTCACTTAGAAAACTAAGAACCATAATTGTATAAATCTGTTTCATTGTGCAAAGCATTCTTTGTGTGGAACTTTCAATGAAAACTTTCATTGTGGATATAAAGCTTCATCTGCATAATGAAAGGTTCCATTAAAATATTGTAAACCTAAAAATCATAAATATAAATTAATTTAATTTAACTTTATAACCAAATCAAATGTATTTAACAATAAATTATATTAATTGTTAAAAACAATTAATATTATTATTAAAAAAATTCAGTGTCATTTATGAATGCATGCACGGAAGCCATAGTTTATCAATATTTCATTGTGCGAAGCTTCCATCTATAGAGCTTTCATTGTGTGGAGCTTACAATGAATGCATACATGCCGGTGAATAAACTCCACAATGAAAAATTGATTGCCTTCATGATGAGAACTTCATTTATACAAATGTAAGATAAGTTCGAAATAAAACCGTCTTGATAACTTATTAACAGAAAAATAAACTGATTACTAATGTACAAATGTAATCCTTAAGGATTAGTTAACATTCCTCCCTTAATCCAAAGGGACATCTAACATGCTGAGTAAAAATCTAAACTTTTCAAACTTTTCACATACCAGTGCTTTGGTGAAGATATTTGTGATCTACTCTGAAGTAGTACAATGTGTTAGATGAATGACTTTGGGCTCTACATAGTGTCGAATCAAGTGATATTTGGTGTTAATATGTTTTCTTCGATCATGAAACTTGTGATTCTTGGCCAAATGAATTGAAAAAGAGTTGGCAATAAGTATTGAAGTTGAAGTCTTTTGTTTTTCCTACAAGTCTTCAAGTATTTTGCGAAGCCAAATGTTTTTTTTATAGCTTGAGCTGCTGCAACATATTCGGATTCGATGGTAGAATCAACAAGAACAGATTGCTTGTGCGATCTCCAACTGATGGTTGTTGATCCAAGATTCATCAAATACCCAGAAGTAGAGAACTCATTCTCCTTATCTCCATCAAAACCAGAATATGAATAGTCGGTGAGATGGAAATCTACAACTTTGGAATATTTGATGACATATGTTCAAGTGCCTTTCAAATACTTAAGCACTTGCTTTGTTGCATTCCAATGACCTTCACATGGTTGATGCATGAACCTGGAAAGTATACCTACAACAAAAGCTATGTCAAGTCGAGTAGTAGTTATAAAATTCAAACTTCCAACAAGTTGTATGTACTTTGTTTGGTATTCAAACATACTTCCTTCAGTGGAAGTAGGCTTCAAATTTTGCTCCATTGGAGTAGCAACAGGGTTATAATCTTGCATCCCAAATTTATCCAATAGTTCTTCAATATACTTCTTCTCAGAAATAAAAATATATTTGGGTTTTTGATCAACTTCAATCACTAAATAATAATGCAATAAACCCAAATTTTTCATGTCAAAAAATTTCATTAACTCTCTTTTAACGAACACTATATAGTCATAATTATTTTATGTAATCATCAAATCATCTACATAGACAACCAGATATACAATCGACTTTCCAACTTTTTTAACAAAAAGAGTTCCATCATCCAGATCAAATAACTTATAATTTACTTGGGAAGGTGTTTAGCTAATTTTTCATACCATGCACGAGATGCCTGTTTCAGTCCATACAAAACCTTCACCAACTTACATACATTTTTCTCTTTGCCTTTGACTGTAAAACTTTTTGGATGAAACATATAAACATACTCCTTCAAATATCCATTCAAAAACATTGTTTTTACATCCATATGGTGTATTTTCAAGCTATTTTGAGCTATAAGAGAAAACAGACTTCTAATTGTGCCCCATTTTGTTGTAGAAGAAAATGTCTCTATGTAGTCAACACCTTCCTTTTGAGCGTAGCCTTTTCCTACAAGCATTACCTAATATTTATCAAGTGAACCATATGCCTTATACTTGATATTATACACCCATTTGCAACCAATAGGTTTGACGCCAAGAGGAGGATCCATTAACCTCCAAGTTCCATTCTTAATAAGTACATCATTCTCCTTTTTCATTGCATCATTTCCTTCATCACAACTAATAGCTTCTTCAAAACAACTGGGTTCACTAATTGTAGAATGATTGAATTCAAATTCATGAGAAGTGTTACTTGAAATCGAAGTAACATCACCTTTTGAATAACTTATTGTTTTAAAGTCATCATAGTTGCTTGGAAATCTTTGAACATGTGTGGATCTTCGTAAACATTGTTGAAGTGGTTGTGATGGTTTCTAATCTTGAAAAGCAAGCTCAATAACAAGCTCTTCAAGAGAAATTTTTGATCCTGCAGAACCATTACTATCATCCAAATTTTCTTCAACAGTATCATTCTCATGAGTCAAAGATGGGAGAACCGCAGGCTGATCCATAATGGAAACATACTTCCCCTTCAGTATGTGGAACATCATTATCAGATTCAAAATAAAACTTTTTGGATGAAAATTCCTCCAAATGAGTTAGTTTTCTATCAACAGTGGAATTATATTTACCATATTCAAGAAAAATAATATCTATGGAAAGAATATATTTATTTTTCTCCTAATCATACAACCTATAAGCTTTGGAAGTAGCAGAATATCCAAAGAAAATACATTTGCAAATCTTGGCACCCAACTATTTGCACTAATGTTTAAGAATCAATGCATAGCATGGTGAACCAAAGACTCTAAAATCTTGAACAATAGGAAGATGATTATACCACATTTCATAAGGATACTTATTATTGATGATAGAATAACGGCAACGATTACAAATATAAGTTGCACAAAACACTACTTCTCCCCAAAACATCAACTCAACATTCTTAAAAACCATCATGGATCTAACTATTTTAAGCGATGCACTATTCATACACTCTGCAACATCATTCTATTGTGGATTTTAAGGTATTGTAGTTTGATGTTTTATGCCATTGTCCTTAAAATATTTGTCAAAAACATTATAAGTATATTCGCCATCTTTATCAGTGCTGAGAATTCCAATGTTTAGTTGAGTTTCATTTCTGATCATGGAATGAAAAGTTATAAAAGTTTCAAATACTTGTGACTTATCTTTCCAAATCATTTTTTTTTTTTTTTTTTTTTATCATTTTGTTGTCTATATCCCTGATTATTTTCGTCTACTCCCCCACCCCAAATAATTTCTTCTACCACAACCTCTAGAAGTTTCATCGTGAAACTTCTAATATTTTTGTGCAAGGCACAAAGTTTCTGTGTTAGATTTTTTCTTCCCAAAGGGCTTTTCTCTCTCGGCTATTTTGTTTGTTATAATGTCTTTTAACTACCAACTAGGTTGGAGAGATTCCAAAAAGGTTGAATTGACAGGGTGGAGAACTTTAATAAAGGTAGTAAATTGCAAATCTACTTCAACACCAGTGGATTTTATGTCATGAAAAATAGCTTTTATTTTAAAGACCATCTTCAAATGATCATTATCTTTCATCTCCAAATTAAACAATCTCAATAACAACTGAATAATATCAAGTTCTGAATGTGAATCATAAAGTTCCTTCAACTTTTGTAATGCTTCAAATGCAGTATCACAAGAAACAACATATCTTCTTACCTCCTCTATCATTGATGCAATAATTAACGCATATGCCTTCTTATCTTTTGTCTCCCAGATTTCACGTTTTTCATCATCAGGTGGCTCTAGTGCAATTTCTTTGTCATCTTTGTCTTTCTTTCCCTCACAGGATCCTTCTCACAAATCGTTAAAAATAAGTGCTATTTAAGATTTCTAATCTATTATTGATCATTCTCCTTTCCACCAAGCCCAAATCCAACTATTGATGCCAATGAATTCATGATTATTTGCATCCAAACAAATCCTTTTGCAAATATGAATTATGTGCAATATTATTTAAAGAAGAAAAAGACAAGTCCCTTTCTCCTTTTGTTTTAAATAAAAAATGGCTTAGTGGTTTGATGGTGGGCTTAAAAATAACCGAGTGAAGGGTTAGATTCAAGCCTCATTGTTTCCCTTTTTCTTTTTCTCTTCATCTTTTAACGCTTATTTCAATTCAAAATAAAAACAAACATGTCTTGGAATATTTCCACTACTTTTAACTCCAAGTTAATTAATTTCACAATTAGCTGCTTTTACTTTTACATTATCATTTCACTTTTCTTAAACCAATTTTCTTCTTTAATTTAATTTATAAAAAAATGAGAAATATTTTCTTTAATCAAATTTTCATACAATTTCCATTTACTTGATACTCACCAACTTTTTCTCTTCTGTTCAACTATATAAGCTTATTTCAATTCAAAAAAAAAAAAAACTTATCTTGAAAGATTTCCACCACTTTTAACTCCAAGCTAATTAATTTCACAATTAGTCACTTTTACTTTTACTTTCTCATTTCACTTTTCTTTAACCATTTTCTTTTTCTTTAATTTAATTGATAAAATAAATGAAAAATATTTTATTTAATCACAATTTCATACAATTTCCATTCACTTGATACTCACCAACTTTTTCTCCTATTAGCTTTCATGTTTCTCTATTTCTTTTTATGTTTACTTTCACCTTTCTTGCTCTACCTACTTCCACACAAAGATGTTGTTTTTAGAAGTAATATAAAATATATAGGAAATGTATTCACCTTACTTGTGGTCTCATATTCTAGAATATGTCTTTTTCCCCGATGTTCATTTATTTTTTACAAATACTTGTCAAAAAAACTTTATAAATATTTTTTTCTATTTTCACTTTCATGAGCCTTGAAGCATTCTCTACTTTCCAATGATATGTGGATTAAATTCAAGTGCCAAATATGGAACAAAATCTTCCACTAAAAATATTTAATAATTCATTTCCAAAACAATACTTCAAAGTTTCGTTAATATTCAATATTATTTATTCACTATAGATTGTGCTAATAATAAGACTTACTAGTGGGTAATCACTTTTACCTTGATTGTTTTTAACTTGGTTTCCAGAGTCTTTATCTCATGTTTTTCCAAGCAATGCGCTCCTTAAAATGCGTTTTATGAAACTTGTACATTCTTCCCTCCATAAACTTCAAACAATGGCACATCCTCAAAAAAACAAACTCAATAGGCATGGATTTTATAATCTCAATGGTGCTTTGATACCACTATAAACAGGCTCATCAATAAAATTCACAATGGAAAATTGATTGCATTCATTATGAGAACTTCATTTATACAAATGTAAGGTAGGTTTGAGATAAAAATGTCTTAATAACTTATTAACAGAAAAATCAAAACTAACAACTAATTACTAATTACTAATGTACAAATGTAATCTCGGAGGATTAGTTAATAATGAAAGCTTTCATTCTGCAATGGAATTTTCCTCCGCGCAGTGAAAGATCCAATTAAAAAACTATAAACCTAAATATCATAAATATCAATTAATCTAATTCAACTTTATAATCAAATCAAAGTTATTTAAAAGTAAATTTTATCACAACAAAAGATTTAGTTAAAAAACTATAAACATAAAAATCATAAATATAAATTAAATTAATTTAACTTTATGACCAAATCAACTTTATTTAATAATAAAAGTTACCCTCCATGCAATGAAAGTTTTCATTAAAAAATTATAAACCTTAAGAATTATAAATATAAATTAAATTAATTTAATGTAGTGTATCATAAACTTTTATCAATTTCTACAAACAATTATTATTATAATGAAAACAAATTTAGTGTCATTTCTGAATGCATGTAGGGAAGCCAAAGTTGCAGAGATGAATGTTTCAATGTGCAGAGCTTATAATGAAAACTTTCATCATGCAGAGGAAGTTTCTTCCACATAATGAACCTAAAAATCATAAATATAAATTAAATTAATTTAACTTTATGACCAAATCAAATTTATTTAATAATAAGTTTTATCATCCAGACAATGAAAGATTTCATTAAAAAACTATAAATCTAAAAAGCATAAATATAAATCAATTTAATTTAATGTAGTGTAACAAAACTTTTTATCAATTTCTAAGGGCCATTAAAGCAAATTCGGTATCATCAATGAATGCATGCATGGAAGCCAGAGTTTCCAAGATCAATGTTTCATTCAATGGAGCTTCCTTATGCGGAACTTATAACAAAATATTTCATTGTACAGAGGAATCTTCTTCCACACATGATGGAAAGCGCTCTTACACAAGGAAAGCTCTGCTTAAAAACTATAAACCTAAAAAGCATAATATAAATAAATAAAATTAATTTATAGACAAATCAAATTTATTTAATAATATATTTACTCTTGGCACAATGAAAGTTTTCATTAAAAAACTATAAACCTAAAAATCATAAATATAGATTAAACTAATTTAACGTAGTGCAACATAATTGTTTTATCAATTGCTAAAAATAATTAATATTATTATTAAATCAAATTCAATGTCATTTGTGAATGCATGTAGAGAAGCCACAATTGCAGGGATCAATGTTTCATTGTGTGGAGCTTCCTTGTGTGGAGGTTACAATGAAATATTTCACTGTGCAAAGGAAGCTTCTTCTATACAAGGGAAGCTCCGCTTAAAAAGCTATAAACTTATAACTCATAAATATGAATATAAATTAAATTAGTTTAACTTTATGACCAAATCAAATTTATTTAATAAAAAAATTTATCCTCTACACAATGAAAGCTTTCAGTAAAAAAGTATAGACCTAAATATCATAAATATAAATTAAATTAATTTAAATTTATGATCAAATCAAATTTATTTAATAAAAAATTTATCAATTTCTAAAAACAATTAATATTATTGTTATATGGAATCTACGACTGCGACAAAAGTATCTTCCCTGGACCTAGTGTCCTGGTCTAGAACAACAGAAAGAAAATATTATAAAGTTCTCCTTAGAAAAATTATAGAATGGAAAGATGCTTACTTGTGATCCGTCACAAACTCTTCTCTCCTCTTGGCTTGTAAGCTCCAACTGTAGCTCTGATCGCTATAATTAGAACCTCCACAAATATTCAACACAAGACAAAGATCTGTGACATCTATGTAGCATTATCGAATGACTCTATTTAGTGGATCAACATAACATTGAAAAATATGAATGTAAACATAACATAACACATATAGGAAAATATTATACTCTTTGTTAATATGAAAGGGAGAGAGTTTACAATAAAAAGTGGAAGTTGATCTTGTAAAGATCTCCCTAATTTGACTTTTCCTTCCTTGCTACAATGAACACCTCAAGATCACCCTAATGCATGGGAATGATAACTCTATTATGATCAAAGCAATAGAATAAGGGTATTATTAATCTCCAAAAGCCAACCTCTAGCTTGTGGATGGTAGTAAATATATAAGAAAGGATGGTAATTTAGGAATTCTTATCCATTTACCAATCTAGGCTTGAGATCCACTCTTGATGGGAGGATGAATTCAAGGGATAAGAGGTAAAATATCCAAGGTGGGATTAGATAGGATTCGAAGTTCTTATCCAAGGTAAATGGTTATAAAAACTCTTAGAAGCTTCTGGAATAGGATGCTTCGGGATTCTTTTTATTTTTACTGAATTTCTAAAATCAGCGCACTCCCAACAAGGGACAACCTGCTGCTAATTAGAGCAAGTGAAAAACTAAGAAACCTGTTGTTGAACGTAGGTGCCTAAAGGGTCGGGTTGCGCTAGGCTGTAAAATCACTAGAATGAAGCAGTCAAGGTCAGAAGCTCAAGGATTTTGGACAGTCATGCTTAGGGATCTGTGTAGGGATGATGATAAGGTGTTCATGGATGTTGATTGATCCAGTTTGTAGTCCTATTGACCAGATGTAACAAAATGGCCTATAACAAATTGTCCCCTAAAGAACAAAGTCAGAAATGGTGGTTGATGATTGAAGTGCTTTACCGTGTGACAAGTTTGGATCAAGAAAAAATGGTCGGATCATCATCTGTTACAATGCATTTCATCATGATAACTTTACTGAGGGAGGCATACCCATGCTCAGCACATAAGCTAACATTACATGTACAAGGATCAAGAATTCATGTCCACTAATGATGAAGTGTGTATCCATGAATGAATGACGACTGTATGATCATAGCCACCATGCTTTGTAATATTGCATTAATCCTAAAATCGCAGCCCAGATGGATGAAACTAGCTCTGGGGTCTTCTATCTCATTCACTCAATCGTCCAATGTACGAGTCTAACCATGTGAATAAAGGAGTTGGAGTTGAACATGGAAGACACAATTTGATTATTGGCCAATGATGTAAGTCATTAATAGATATGAGAGAATCCACTGATGATGTTGATGGCTCTCAAGGTAAATGAGTACAATTCATATGGTGTGAATAAATGAGTTGAAGTCAAACACCACACAGAATCTGTCAGTCAAATACCAATGATGAAAACATGTCGCTGAGAGCAAAGAAACTTTCAATTAATGTATACATGTCCCAAGGTACTAAAAAAGGAGTTTCTAATTCAATTTACCATATATTGAGATGATGGAACTATGAAGTGACTCGTCGCAAGAGAGCCTTAAGTATCCCCCATCAACGACAGGCAATGGGTATCATGATTTGAGACAAAATGACATCGATGAAATGGTTCAAGAACTACAGACATGGGATAAAGGCTTAAGAGTGTCATAACATATATGACTTCTCTTGAAAACATTAGTGACACTGAATGGAGTTGGTAGCATTGACCCAAAATAGAAAATAGAGGCTTTGAAATGGTGTGATGAACTAAAAGCCAAGCAGATTTCCCAACCCCAAAACCACGGAGATGAAGTGGAAGAGTGTCATTTTCAAGAGAAAATCACTGCCATAATGGGTGGAATATCCCATTTTCCCAATTTAACCAACCATTGTTGGTCAGTACCTCTTTATTTTTTAACAATCTTGAGAAGGATAACATGCGCTTGATTTCTAAGTTCATCCTTCAGATGAATCCCTCTATGTTTAACGAACCCTACAAAGGATTGGTTTGATCCCATAATGTTTGACGAGGCCATCGTTATTTGATGTTTTTATGAGTCCAATGAAGGTATAACTCAACTCCCTTTTCATGTTTAAAGAGTTTGAAAAAGAGGCAAAAAAAAAAACTCCAAAGGTTGTTTTTTTTAGATAGTCTCTTAAGTCCAAAAAGGAAGAAAACAACACTCAAGAGAACCTCTTAGCCACGTTCGACTAAGGTATTCATTTTTCATATATAATCTAACTCAGTCTAGAAAAGAGTTAAACTTATACTAAGTAGATGTATTTTCATTTACTTTAATGAGTTCAAAAAGACAAGTGCTCAACAATATTTTCATGTTTAGGGAGTCTAAAAAGAGTTGAAAGAGGACTCTAGGGGGTTCCTTTTTCATAAGTTTATAGAGCCCAAAAAAGTGATAAAAGTATCCTCCCTAGTCAAAATGACCTGTTTCAATCTAGACAACGTCAAATCTATTAAAATAACTATCATCCTGCTCAAAATACCACCAAAATATTAAATATACATGTTTCATGACAAAAATGAATCATATTTAGGTCAAAAATTAACAAATTAATAATTTAATGATGAAAATGACCATAAAATAGGCAAAAGTTAACTTGTTTTTACCATTTCACATTTGCCTCTTGGAGAGGGAGTTCTGGGTGCTTTTTCCCCTAATATTCTGTAGATGATTGTAACCAATCGAGTGGAAAATTTCAAGTGTTTTCACTTCCAAGTAGGAGTTGTAACCTTTAGCCTTCCTTTTATGGTTCCATTTTGTGATTTCATGCACATTTTTCAAGTTTTTGAGGACCTAAGGCTCTAATTCCTCACCCTAGGTCCAACGCACCCATAGAAAGTCAAAGGTGCACTGAAAAGGGGAAAAATTCACTAGGGATAGTGTTGAAATGCACTTTCTACCCTTAGGAGGGTGCATTGGGCGTAATTCCCAACTTTATTTTGCTTCTCTACCTCAAAATTCCTTGGTTTTTTGCATGAAATTAATTCTAATGATCCTTCTTGTGATGTTTCAGGTGCCTATTGGAACAAAATGGCTTTGATATGGATAGAAAGAGAACATGAAGAACAATATTTGATTGCAGCTAATGATCCTACCACAATATAGACTTTAAGAGATTTTGGACTCTTAAAATTCTTTTGGCTTCCTGGTATGAGGCAACAGATGGAATTATTGATGTATCTTCTATGTGCATGGTACGCTTAAGTGAAAGCATTCTTATTTGGTGCACATACACTAGAAATACAAGTAGAAGATATATATTTGTTGACTGGTCTATCAAAGCGAGGTGCTACCATCTCTTTATTTGGTTCAAGGAGTGGTCAAGAGACAATCAAAGATTACATCAATGCACATTGTCAACCAAGATCCCAACCGACTATGGATGGAAAAATTAACATCAAGGATGTGGTATGCTTTCCTTTAAGAATGATCATGTTCATTATTTCTAGGTTGGCCTGCAGTGCATCTCTTCATGTGGTGAATAAGTTACATATGAAATATGCTCTAGAATGTCTAGAGATGACATCATTCAATTAGAGTAAAGGGGTACTGGTAAACATGAAAGAGCACCCAACTAAGGTAAAAGATGGACGGTTAAATAATTTTGGCTATGGTTCAATTTTTGCTTTTTTTAAGAGCGGATTCCATTGCTCAGGCCACAACATATCGTGCTTGATCCCACAAATCTAAGAGTCCAACAGATGAGGATATTGGGGGATCTCATCTCAATACATGCAGGTTCATCATCGATGAGTTTCACACTTGTCTTCTTCAGTTGAATGCACATGCATCTCATTATGATAGAAGACTATACATATGCAGGAATGGATTTCCATAGAGATGCGAAGCTTGTTCTTCTTGATGACGAGCTATGGGGATTCATAGATAAAACATTTTGATCACTTTCTATTTTTAAATTTTACAATTTTTTTTGTGACTTTTTTATGTATCCGAGACTAAACTATTGGTCTTTACACATGCATATATTAGACCCGTTCAACCTATGGGATCTTCTTATCTTCATCATGCAAAAGACCCACAACAGGCACCAATAGTAGTATAGGTAGTTGCAGCACGGCGAGAGGTACCACAGGATCTTAATTTGGTTGATTTCCTAGCAAAGGTTGAGTACCATATGGAGGGATTGACCCATATCTTAGTTGAGACTAGGGTCGAACATCTCCATATGAGACTGCAGTGACACATTATCGCCATGCCTAGTAGTATCAGTGGGGTATTGTGCAAGATGGCTCGCATTATGGCATGCTACCATGAGCACTATGATTAGTATACTAGGAGACCTATAGCAATATTTTGACTACATGTATATTTTAGGTCATGTGGCCACATCTGTCTTGGGCACAAATTTTGTAAAACCAAAACTTTGATATATATAAGTGTGTGTGTGTGTGTGTGTGTGTCTTCAGTGTTTCTTATGGTTCTATTATTCCTTTCAATGTGATGTGATGTGTATTGAATTAATCTGCATGTGTCACAAATGTTTATCTAAAACATGACTAGCCAATGCATCTGTCAATGTATTTAGATTTATAGAAATATGTTGATACTGGATGAAATCAAAAAATATTTCCCAAAGGCAAACCCTCATGAATATGTGAAACATAGTTGGACTTCTAACCGAATAGACATTAGTCAATTGTAGTACTACAATTTGTGATTAGAGTCTGATAATTATATAGCGGATACCATGGGAAATAACATTAGAACAGTTCGATCACTGCACTATACTCAACGATGTTATTCATAGAGCGATTGATATAAATACCTTGTAAACTCACTAACTTTCCATTTGGAGCATATATAACCCAAGATGCAAAAGAGAGGTTCTGAGTAATACAACCAGCACCATCAGCATAACTAATGTATGGTTCGAGGGATGTCGACATTTGCAAACCAAATGTAAACAGGATTAACAAACACCTAGGAAAATCTGAAGGGAACACACTCAATCACACCTGTATATGGTATGTACATACTGCACTACACAAAAGCTCAAGCATAGTATTTCTTAAGGTACAACCCATACCTAGGTTGCACCAAGGGAACTCCATTAAAATCAACTAGATTGTAGGCCCTTTTAGCAAGAACATGTTTGACAATATATGGACCCTACCACTTTGGCTCGTACTTCCCTAATCCTAATTTATCAGACTCTTGATAATATAATAAAATAAGGTCTCCTTCCGAGAAAACACGAGGCTTGGCACTCTTGTCATATTACACCTTGATATGTTTCTTATATGCTTCATTAGCCATTGTGGCATCATGTTGGGTTTCATCTAAGAACATCAGATGTAATAGACATTCCTCTTCTGTGGAAGTGGCAGGGAGGAGTTTGACAACAAGTTTGAGGGATGGAATTTCACATTCAATCAAAAGGATTGCTTCCACACCGTAAACCAATTTGAATGATGTGAACCCAATAGAAATCCTAATAGAGATTCGGTACACCCACAAGGTTTCATAAGGAATAAGATGTTAGGCTGATTTATGTACCCCTTTTATATGTTGAAGCATCATTTTGAGAACTTTATTAATTGTCTCAACTTTCCCATTTTCCCAGGGGTAGTAGGGAGTGGAACTTTCATGGGAAATTCCCTACTTGGAAGTTAGTTTGGACATCATGTGATTGCGAAAATATTTTCCATGGTTCATGGCTAGAGCTTGTGGAACACCAAATTGTGCAATGACATGGTTGAAGAAAAATGGAGTAGTTGCTTTGTTGGTATTATTGTATGTAGACATTGCCTCAGCCCACTTGGTAAAATAATAAATCACCATGATAATATAGTCATTTTCCCCAACTAAGTGAGGGTTACATGTCATGAAATCAATGCCCCATTTCACAAAAGACCAATGGCGATAATAGGATGCAAAGGAGTGGGTGGAGCACAGATCTTATGATCATATATCTGGCATGTATGATACTTTTGGATGGCGAGGATGCAATCAAAAATATGGTGGGCCAAAAGTAACCAGCACGTAGGATCTTCTGTGTGGTGGGATATCCAGACAAATTACCACATGCTCTAGAATGGCATTCATTTAAGACTTTCTCGGCTTCCTCATGGACGAGGCATACTAAAAAAAACTTATCGATACCGCGACGATAAAGAGTGCTGTCAATTATAATATAATGTTTGGCTTGATATCAAATGTGTCTCTAGACAGAGCAAGAGGTATCGAACTAGAAAGTCTGGTTCTGGAGATATATGATAATGTCTACATACCACAGGTCAGATGACGAGATAAAAAACAATGACTCATCTGGAATAGAATTTCAAGATGTTGTTTCAATTTCATAATTGGGAAGGTTGGAAATTAACTCAACAAAAACTAAGGATTTCTTCAACTTGGATTTGATGAATTCCAAATTGAACTCTTGTAGGATGAAAATTCACTTAGAGTATTTGACCCCAAAAACTATTGTGATTAGATTTACGTCATGGGGTTGCAATCTAAAACAACCATAATTTTGTGGAGAAATATGTAATGGTGAAATCTCTGGAAAACTTGGACAGCCACCAAAGCTAACTCTTCGACATGGGTGTACTTGAATTTGGTATCATTGAGATTCTGAATCAAGTAATAAATAGGGTGTTCAATTCCTACATCATCCTCCTGAACCAATACCATAGCAATGGTATTAACTACACGGTGAGGTACAAGAATAATTGCATTGGTAATATGGGGGATATAACAAGGATGCCAAAATCAATAAATATTTCAATGCATCGAACGCCTTTTTAATAACGTCGTCCCAATGGAAGGGAAACCCTTTGTTTAACAAACGAGTAAATCCTTTGGTTAGTTTGGCGTAGTTGGGAATGAACCTCCAAAGAAAGTTAGCCTTCCCTTGGAATTGTTGAAGTTGAAGGAGGGAAGAAGGAGCAAGCAGATTAATGATCACTTGAACTTTCAAGGGATCAATATGAATTCCTTGTTTTGATACAACAAAACCAAGAAGATGATTGGAGCTTACATAAAACACACATTTATGTGGATTGATTCGAATGTTATAATGTCTACATCGTAAGAAGATGTCCCTAATATGCATGAGGTGATCAATCCGATGTCATGAATGAGCAGGAAAATTGTCCAAATAAGGTTGCACAATATGTTTGATCTCGTGTAAGTCATATTTCATTTCCCTCTAAAATATAGCCCCTACATTCATTAATCCCAAAGGTATTTTTCTATACGCAAATGTGCCCCAAGGACAAATGAATGCAGTTTTATGTTAATCCACTAGGAGAATGTTGATTTTATTATAGCCATAGAAACCATCCATAAATGAAAAAATTTCACAACTGACACAATCATCAACAATCTAGTCAATGAAAGGGGTGGGATAATTGTGCTTTGAACAAGCACGATTGGTGTCCTGATAATCGACATACACACAGATTGTTCCCTATTTCTTCATGACAGGAACAACATTAGATACCCAGTCAGTTAAAGGTATCAGATATATGAAATCATCACGTAAAAGTTTTTCAATTTCAACTTTGATTGCGGCCAGCCTTCTTGATATGAATAGGGAAAATGCGTTGTCTAACTAGTTTAGTATCTAGATACACTTTAATTTCATGCAAAAAAATGTTCAGATTGATACCAAGCATTTCTTCATAAGACCAGGAAGAAACATCTTGAAATTCCTAGAATAGGGCTTTATAAGTCTTCACCTCATCAACAAGGAAAGATGCACCGATATGTAGATTTTCAACAACGTCGGGTTTAATTGAAATGTCGAGAGGGATATCCTCTTCAATGTTCGACAAGTTCTTCTCAGAATTGACATCATAGATGGATGTAGAATTTATAGATAGCTCAATGATATTGGGTCAATAAAGTCCATTAAGATTGTCCTTGAAGGAATCTGGGAAGGAGGAATGATGATGATGATGATCATCCCATGGTGCATCATCTGGCATCATGATCACCATGATGGTCTCATCGGTAAAAAATGTACGAGAGAAAAGATCAGACAATGTACCATAATCTAAATAACGATCAACCCAGTTGATCAAAGAAGGATCAGAATAGGCCATGCAAGCTGAATAGATGGCTTCATAATCAAGCTCAATGGGGCTGAGTGGCATACAATCACCAAAAATATCGATATCATATTAATATAGGCAACTGAAGTAGATTTTTCGGGCAGTGAGGCAGGAGGAAGCGAAAAGGTTCCCATGAGAGAGGAATACTTAAGCAGTCCAACCCCAGTCCAACCCCAACATACTAATATGGGTGGGGGGATTCCTGCATGAGAGGGACACTTCTAGTAACTTAAGAATCAGAGGACAAGAAAGTGAGTTGATCGATGGCTACGATATCAACTTTATGAGGAAAAATGATCATTCTAAAACATGTGGAAACAACCGAAACCATGGCATAAACCCACATACGACCAAGTAGAATATTATAATCTAGAGGTACATAGATAACTTCAACTTCTACGGATATAGTCTTGCCACCTTATTCTACCTATAGAGAATTCAAAATCCCACACATTTTATAAATTCTTCTATCAAAAGATTTTAGAGTGGTTGGTGACTGACTTAATTGGGGAGAACCAATAGCCTTCCAACAAGACATGGACATAATATAGGTTGAGGTTCCTTCATCCACAATGGAATGATCGATATTGTTACCACCAACAACAACATGGATCATGAAATATAATTGAGCCAGAAGTTGAGGCGCATAGTTCTCATGGTTAAAAACTACTAGGTTGGAATATGAAGGATCAATACATCTAATTTCCGAAAGCAAAGCCTTCTTTTTAGTGGGGCATTTTTTCAAAACCTCAAGAGTTGACATATTTGATGGAGCTTGAGCCAAATCTTCAACTATGTTATAATTTTGAGCAGTTCTTGCACAAGGTTTGAATGTCAATTTATGGATAATTCCCTTGGGAGGCTTAATCGTTAATTCAATAGTTACGACATTTGGAGTAGGATCTGATGGATATGTGGTCGAACTAGTAGGTTGATCAGTATCCTAACCGTTTGAAGGATTCACATTACCAAAGGCTTTACTTAAGGTAGCCACCATGACATCATTTATGTTCTTAGTAGAGGAAAACATCAAAACCGAGTTAAAGTGGGGTCTCGAGCAACCATATTGGTCTCCTGATTTGGAAATGGGTTTTTCAATGCAACAGGTGTAGCGGATGATTTAAGGAATTGGTTCGCCTCCACCCAGTGCAGACAATCGCAAGTGAAATGTTCCTCATTACAGATCAAACATGGGTAATGAGGTTTCTACTTTCATTCAAGAGACTGATTATTTTGTTTATCCCATGGAGCATTGTCTTTCTTCTTCTTACCTTTTCCTTTCTTATTGCTTCTTGGTTGTGGATATTTTCCTTTAGATGATTGAACGACATTGATCTTGGAATTAGAAGTCACAAGAGTGGAAGGAGGGCTTTGAGAAGTGAAGCAAGAGTTGAACCAGATGGTTTAATAATTGACTACTCATTGGTAGAACTAATCATGCCATCGCCAACATGTGATTATTTACCAAGAGTTTGGGAAATAATATCGATAGGTCGCGGAGCATTTGGTATCTTATCATAAAGCATCTCAGATTGGGTATAGATGAGTTCCAATTACTAGGCACAAGAAATCACCTTCTCTTTGGTTATGAATCTACCCTTGGGAACATCTTCTATGATAGATGGAAATAGAGACTTAATGAACCATTCAGCTAACAATTGGTTAGGAACAAAAGTTTTAACCAAATGATGATGGCATCACCACTCATGAATATGATCAAAGATATGAATGGCATTAGATTGTTTGAAATTGGTTAAGATTTATGTTCTAGTTTCATATCTAATGGGTAGCTGGAAATGTGTTAGGAATGTAGTGGCCAAGGTGCTAAAGTTATCAAATGAATCTCAGGTAATTCAATGTACCATTTAGTTGTCGTAGGAGTGAGTGTACGATGGAAAAGACACAAATGAACAAAATCAACATTGAGGGAGTTTGAACAACACCACAAATGATAAGTCATCATGTGCGTGGATGGGTCTTCTCCATGATTTCCATTAAATTTAGGAATATAAGAAGTAAACTTGGTAGGAATAACTAGCCACCAAGGAGAATGAGAAATTGGATCATTGGTGAGCCTAGTCAAATTCGACAATTTGAGAGTTGCTACAAATGGAAACTACCTATTGAGGTATGGTGGAGGATATCCTAGATAAGATGGGATAAATTGAGCAATAGGTATTTGTATCCCAAAATAGGGAGGATTTTGATAACCAATATACACATAAACATGTCTCTAGCTCCAAGATAACCTTGCAAAGGTTGAAATGGTTGAGTTTGGACTCGCTGATCGTAAGGAATTTTAGGGATACCTTGATAGGTGGGCATTGTTTCCCTATGGTATTTTTCATCATCACAACATAAGGTGGATTCAATTTCGATTGTGTCTGTCCCATACCATACACATTTTGACCCATTTGAGTTTGAGGAATGGCCTACCCAAACTGTTGTGATTGTAAGTTCCCTTGAAGAGGTTGGGTATACATGGCTTGAGATGTGCCAGATACTGGCGAAATAGGTTGAGTTAAAGGTACAACCTATAAATGTTGGCTCACATTCATTTGATTTTGGATAGGTTGATATATGGGTTGTTGTTGGGTAAGGATCCCCTAGGTCCTTGCTTAAAGTCATGTAAAGTCTCTGTAATTTGAGGAGCGAAGCATGATTCACGCAAAGTCCTAGGAGTCAAAGGGGATTTAGGGTGGGTCAAAGCCCCTTATTTCATAAAGGGATGGGATAAATTAGACTACTTTGAGCTCTGCCCATGGCTTGCGAACCATGGTATTGTAAGTGAAAGAAAACTATATAAAGAGTGAGCTTAGTAAGTCAAAGGCATGTTATGTTATGGTTTTGAGTCTGAAATTGATATATCATTTAAGGCTCCTACAGCTGTGTGCACAAATACCTTGGTAAGTCTACAGCTGTGTGGGCAGGCCCCTGCAGCCTCCTGCGCAGGGTCAGAAATATTGTATCTATGAAGATTTGAGATAATAAAGAAGAATTTGGAATGGATCTATGTGTTTTATATGTTCGCATAGTTTCTTTATTTATGCATAATTAAGGTCCTCTTTTGTATATTTCTTTTGTAATTGCATCACAAAGGTTCAAACACTGTTTTATATGATGAATAATACATGTTGGACTAGTTAAGCGTAGATCACAAGTCTGTTAAGTAGAAAAACACTATGCGACTGTAAAAATAAGGTTAATGGTTCACGAAGGTCGAATTAAGACCTAAAGTGGAAGAAACCCTATGGCCACACTACATATCCCCTCTGGATGTAGAAACCTAGTTCTAGCATCCCCCAATATTACCTTGGGTGAAACTGCGGTTTGCGCTATGCGTATCGTTACCGAAAGGGCAGGTAGTATAGGGTTTTGTTGGTTAGCGCAAACTAACTTAGTACCTAGGTTTAAGTCCTTGAAGCCAACAGTTGTTGAACAAAAATCTAAGATGTAGGTGGAATAAGTTGAGAGGCTAGATATGAAGCCACAATTGAAATAGGTTGGATAGGCATAGCAGTTTTTCAAACATTAGCAGCCATTCCTAAATACAAAGGACTCATTTGAGGTTGAGCACAACTTGAGGAGATTAAAAATGAACCTACAATAGGTTGCCCCCCTACTGAAGGAGGAGGACAATACAGAGGTAACTTGTTAATCTAGGTTCTCATTGATGTCATTATAGCAATGTTTGTGATGGAAAATTCTTTAATACATGATTGCCCATTGATGCCCATTGATCATAATGCTCATAGTGATGAAATTTTGATATATGATGATATGATGAGATGGAGGACCCAAGTGGATTGAATATATATATATATATATATATATATATATATATATATATATATATATATATATATATATATATACAGAATATAAGTAGTAGATCCATGAAGCAATAGGAGTAAGAAGCCAAAGAGGAGAAGCCATCGTGAAGCCAAAGAGTAAGATGAAGAGTTTATCGAAATCCATCAAAGAAGCAATTCATCAAAGCAAGAGAAGCAAAAAATAGAGCAACAACGATAACAGAGGAGTAAAGAAGAAAACAAAGAGTAACAACGATAACAGAGGAGTAAAGGAAGAAAACAATGGAGGAGCATAAACAGAGTTAGAGGAGGTCACAAGAAGATAAGCCTCAGGAGAAAAAACTATCAGAAGAGTAGGGGCAGGAGTGTACGTCTGTTTTGATCATGGCTGAAGGCCCATGCTAAATCCTAGCCATCAATCTCATTACTTTTGTTTTTGATCGTGGCTGAAGGCCCACCCTAAATCCTAGTCAGCGATCTCATTGCGTCACAGTCAACGGTGGGGGTTAGGTATGTTTTTAACCCGTGTGCTAGTTGATGACCCGCAACCATAGATTTGATGACCTCGTATATCCAATGGATATCGGGTCATAAAGTGATCAGACGTTAAATCTAAAACGGACCCGAACTTTTATAGATCAAGGATTTATAATCCTTATCGACTCCGTAAAGGCGGTTAAGCGTCACGCAAGTTCCCCGACCGATATCATTGTGAACCATTGGATCCAGATCGCCTTGATCAAATGGTGGAGGATCGACGATTAGGTTTGTTGATCGAGTGGATCAACAACGTCGGATCAACAATGAGACAAACAATGGAGAATTAATCCAATAAGACTTAGGGCTGAGTGGACCCGAGAAGTTTATGGACACAGGTTTATTTTATTTGGGGTCTAGTCTTGTGCATTCATGTGGGACCAGCATTTGTTGGCGGGTTCTATGTTAAAGCGCTGCTTGGTGGTTGGTTGGGTCTTTGTTTAAAACCCGCCAATGTAAACACTTCCAATTTGTATTTATTGCATATCTAGGAGTCTTAGGAATAAATCCGATTTTTCATGAAGTTGCGATTGCAATTAAACTTGATGACGTGGCATGTGGGACCTCCATGTGGGTATAAAAACTCTTATATGGATTTTCGTGAATAATCAAGTCGATGGATAAAAGACTCTCCGATATATATTTTTAATATACAAGGTGGCCTACCTCCAATAGACATGTCCTTTGGTCATTGGTGAAAATCCTATAAAAATGAGTGAAAATGCTTTAGTTCTGAGTATCTACCTCGGGCACACAAACAAAACATAAAGAAGTTCACAACTTGTGAACTTGAAGAGATAGAGGAAGCCGAAGGAATAGTAGAAAGAAGGAAGCTGAAAGGTTCAATGGAAGAAAAGGGAAGCCGAAAGGTCTAGCAGAAGAAGATGAAGCCAAAAGGTCCAGCGGAAGAAGATAAAGCCGAAGGTCTGGCTAACACAGAATTTGATGTAGAAGATGAAGGCCGAGCTAAGAAGGAAGAAGAAGGACAAAAGTAAGTCGTAGGTACAATAATATAGAAGGAAGCCAAAGGTCCACTAGGACAGAAGGAAGTCGAAGGTCCAGCAGGACAGGAGGAAGTCGAAGGTCGAACATTCTGTTGACTGGGTTAGTTATTGAAAATCTTGGACTACAGATCTAAGAAGATTATCTGAGTATGAATAGGGTTGTATTTAATTGAACATACAATATGAAACCATGACAGTCACTCCTCTAAAGAAGTCACTCCTGAAGCAGTTACTCCTGAAGCATTTACCGTGATAGTAAGAATAGAGGCCTGAAACAGAGAGATGTTTTTGTGCAGAGCTCAGTTCATTTCATTGTAGACTCATTGAAGTTGTGTGTGGAGACTATTGAAGACCATGATGTATTAGTCATCATGATGTGACTATGAGATTTTTCTTGGGTATAATGAAGAGCGATGGTGATACCTTCTATGAGACAAGGTTGTCATTAATGTAGCAGTGAAGTTGTAGATTGAGAGAAGTCAGTGAAGAATATTTTGAGAGTAGAGAATTACTATCAAACATATCTAGACAAAATATAGCAGTGGGTTGGAGCCCAAAGGGTTGGTGTCCTGAAGGTTGGAGCCTCGAACAAACAAGGTAGGTGCCTTGACAAGATAGGTTAGAGCCCTTAGGGTTGGTGCCTCAGAATTGGAAGGATTGGTGTCCTCGGAGTTTGTGCTCCTAAACACAAGGTTGGTGCCTTGAAGGTTGGAGCCTCACAAAAGACCAAGTTGGTGCTTGGCAACAGGTTGGAGCCTGTGAGATTGAAGATCAGTGTCTTCATCAAAGGTTGGAGCCCTATATATATTGTACTTGATTTATCGGAAAGATTATATTAATAAAAGCATTTATTCCTATTGTTCATTTTGTGTTCTAAATATAAATTATTTAACTGGTAAAAAGAAAAATTGAAAAGAAATATTGATTCAACCCCCCTCTCAGTGTTTCCAACAATTGGTATTAGAGCCAGTACCTTCACTCAAAATCCTAACAGCTTGAAGGTTGAACACAAATGGCGAAGCCAAGGAAGAAAGTCTCCAATCCTCCTAAATATGTGTCTCCCTCTACCACTGAAATAGAAGTCAATCAATTTGTGAAGGCTCCATGGTTCAATGAAAACATTGATATATGGGAATAAGAATGAGGAATTTCTTAAAGACTCAAGGCATTGAAGTATGGGAATCAGTAATTACTGATAACATGATGAATGGAGAATCCAAGGAGTACAATGCAAAACGATGAAGGTAGTCTTGAATGGGATACTAGATTCTAAAAGAACAATTTAGGAAAATGTTCGTTAACAAAGGGTATATGGGACAAACTTCATGATCTTCACTCAAAAGGAGCATTGAAAATGATCTCTAGTCAAGAAAATGATGGAAGACAAGAAGAAAATCCAGAGCTTGTTAAGGAAGCTGAAGATAAGATTGATGATATCAAGGCTAAAGAAGACCTAGAAAATGAAGAGAATGAAAAAAACTTTGTAGAAGATCTCCTAACTAAACTTATGGCTACCATGGACGAGATTATCAATTTGAAAAAGGAAAACGAGGAACTTAATAAGAAAACACTAGCTAGTGACCAAGACCAAACAAGGAATAAAGTTGACCTTGTCAAGCTTCAAGTACAAGAAAGGGATGAAGAGCTTGCCAATCTTAAGAAGGAATTTCATCAAAACAAAAGAAAGCATCATGAAGAAGTCATATCCCTGACAAATCAATTGGATAAAGCAAAGAAACAAGAAGATACCTTGTAAAGTCAACTTGAACAAAGGCATAAGAGCTTGAACAAACTTGAAGAAGAGATTGATCAGTACAAGGTAGAGGTCTCCTCTCTCAAATATCAACTACAAGAAACAAGAAAGTTATCACAAGGAGCTGAGAAGACAATGGAAGCATTGGCAATCATAGAAGGACAGGTTGATGAAGCAAAAAAGGAGAGAAACACCATGGTATACCAACTAAAAGAAAAGGATGAAGAGATATTCAAACTAAAAACTGACCTTAACCTTCTCAAGGCCAAAACATGTAAAGCTACAAGAATCAAGGAAGAAATGGAGAGCAGTCTAGCAAAAGAAAATGAAGAAATATCAAAATGAAGTGAGATATCATATCCCTTAAAATAGAAGCAATTGAAGCTACTCGTATCAAGGAAGAAACTGAGAAACAACTTACTAAGAAGAATAATGATTGTGAAAGATTGGAAGAAGAGATTCTCTCCCTCAGGAAAAAGGTTGAAGGGATGGACAAAATCTTGAAGAGCTCTCAAGCCTTGGATGACATGCTCAACCATGAAAGATCTCCATTTGATAAATCAGGTCTTGGCTATGAAGGTGAATCCTTAAGCAAGGGTGACCATACTTCAAACAAAAAGGATGCGAGGAAGCTAAAAAGAAATGTTTATGCTCCCAGATCCAGCAAAGGCAAGGATAAGAGTCAAGGCAAAAATGAAGGAAATCATATTCTAAGAAGCAATGCAGATGATGTCAAGGACGCAAGAAGAAATGGTTATAATCAAAGGATATCAAGGTAGAAAGGCTTCAGAAGTACATCAAGGAAATCTCCATGTCCCAAGTACCAAAGTTTTTTTCTTGGTTATTGTTATTCTTATACAAACTTTGGACACATGGCAAAAGATTGTAGGGCATATCACAAAGATAAATATAATGGTCCCCGTCAATCTCCAAGAAGCAATTTTGCAAGAAGAAGTCATGAATTCTTATTCAGTAACAACATAGATTGCTTCAAGTGTCATAACATTGGTCATATGGCACGTAGTTGTAACTTGATTTGGGCACCTTCTCAAGCTAGAACTATGCTAGAAAAGAAAGTTATACAAGTATGGAGAAGAAAGCAAATACAATCTGAAAATATCCTGAGCTCTCCAACCAACAACACTTTTGTTGACTTGATGAAGATATTATTGATATTTCAAGTGTTTGATGATGGGATTCTGCAAAAAAGAGACCATGTATATCGTTAGGGGGAGCTTGTGATTCTTGATCATTATTGCAGAAGTTATTCTTGAAAGGGTCCTTATGAAATCCTTGATGAACTATATTAACAATCATTCTTTGATGAAGATCATTTCTTAGGAGCACTACTTTGAAGAACATGATCTTGTAACCATTCTTTGGACTGTTGTTGAAGATGTTTTTCCACTTGATCACTAAGGATAAATTGGAGTAGTAGAGAAGGCCATGCAATGCTAGAGAAATAGGGAAAATAACTATGTTGTTGATATTACAGAAGTTGAATGTCTCGACTCAGGGATATAATGTGAGAACAGGTAAATCAAGGACAATAATAGAGGCAACCTTCAAAAAAACAAACACACCTGGGAATGAAGCTTCAAGCAAGAGCAGTTGGCAGCATCTAACAAAACTGAAGCATTGCAAAAAGATGCCAATCAGTAAAAAGAATTTATAAGATAGTCATAGATTGGATATCAGAATATGCTAGTGGAGATAACTTGCAAAGACTTTTACAAGAACACAAGGAAATGATGGCTCATCAAAAAGACTATAGAAAGGAGAATGTTGTGCAGTCGAATATAGCTCAGTAACTTAAGCAGAAGCACAAAGATACAAAGTAACTTGGATATGAAGAAAGATAGCAATTTGAGTGGCATATTCTCCTGATTTAGACTATAAAGGCTGCTTAATTCTGACTGAAGACAACAAAATTCGGATTGCAGAAGCATAAAAACTTGGACTTGAACATTTGGTGTATGGCTATTTGGAGTCTATTTGGAAGCATTGAAATGGAGCATCTTTAAGCATTGTTGAAGCCATGATAAAGTAGTTTTTGAGACTTAAAGAAGGGATAATGTGCTAGTTGATGATGAGGCAACACTCCTTCTATCTTGAGTAAAAATAAGAGCACCACGACAGGGGGAGTAACATACCCATGAAGATCTACTATTCATAAATAACAAACACAGTTTGATAGGGGGAGTCCTTTTGCACTCCTTTGCCATTGATGTCAAACGAGGAGAGAAGAAGAATATTGCCATCAATGACAAAGGGGGAGATTGTTAATCTAGGTTGTCATTGATGTCAATATAGAAATGTTTGTGATGGAAAATTCTTTGATACATGATTTCCCATTGATGCCCATTGATCATAATGCTTATAGTGATGAAAGTTTGATATATGATGATATGATGAGATGGAGGACCCAAGTGAATTGAATATATATATATATATATATATTATATATATATATATATTATATATATATATATATATATATAGATAGATATACAGAATAGAAGCAGTAGATCCATGAACCAACATAAGCAAGAAGCCAAAGAGGAGAAGCCATCGTGAAGCCAAAGAGTAATATGAATATTTTATCGAAATCCTTCAAAGAAGCAAGTCATCGGAGCAAGAGAAGTAGAAAACATAGCAACACCGATAACCGAAGAGTAAAGAAGAAAACAAAGAGAAACAGTTATAACAGAGGAGTAAAGGAAGAAAACAACAGAAGAGCATAAACAGAGTTATAGGAGGTCACAAGAAGATAAGCCATAGGAGCAACAGCTATCGGAAGAGCGGGGGTAGGAGTGTACGTCTATTTTGATCATGATTGAAGGGCTGCGCTAAATCATAGCCTTCAATCTCAACCTGCGCTAAATCCTATCCGTCGATCTCATTATGTCACAGTCAATGGAAGGGGTTAGGCCTGTTTTCAACCCATGTGCTAGTTGAAGACATGCATGCCGTAGATTTGATGACCTCATATATCCAATGGATATCGGGTCATAAAGTGATCGGACGTTAAATTTAAAAACATACCCAAACTTTTATAGATCAAGGATTTATAATCCTTATCGGCTTCGTAAAGGCGATTAAGTGTCACGCAAGTTCCCTGACTGATATCATTGTGAACCATTGGATCCAACGCGCCTTGATCAAAAAGTGGAGGATGATTGGGTTTGTTGATCGGGTGGATCAACAACCATCAAATTAACGATGAGATAAACGATGGAGAATTAATTTGATAATACTTGGGACTGAGTGGACTCGAGAAGTTTATGGACATGGGTTTATTTTATTTGGGGTCCGGTCTTGTGCATTCAGGTGGGACCAGCATTCATTTGTGGGCTCTGTGTTAAAGCGCTACTTGGTGATTGGTCGAGTCTTTATTTAAAGCCCACCAATATAAACACTTCCGATTTGTATTTATTGCATATCGAGGAGTCTTAGGAATAACTCTAATTTTTCATGAAGTTGCGATTGCAATTAAAGGTGATGACGTGGCATGTGGGACCTCCATGTGGGTATAGCAGCTCTTATATGGATTTCCGTGAATAATCAAGTCTATGGATAAAATACTCTCCGATATATATTTTTAATATAAGTTGGCCTCCCTCAAGTAGACATGTCCTTTGGTCATTGGTGAAACTCATAAAAATGAGTGAAAATGCTTTAGTTCTGAGTATCTACCTCGAGCACACAAATAGAACATAAAGAAGTTTACAACTCATGAAATTGAAGAGACAGAGGAAGCTGAAGGAACAATAGAAAGAAGGAAGCTGAAAGGTTCAATGGAAGAAAAAGGAAGCCAAAAGGTCTAGCAAAAGAAGATGAAGCCGAAAGGTCCAACAGAAGAAGATAAAGCCGAAGGTCTAGATGATGTAGAATGTGATGTAGAAGACGAAGGCCGAGCTAAGAAGGAAGCAGAAGGACAGAAGTAAGTCGTAGGTCCAGCAGGACAAAAGGAAGCCAAAGGTCCACCAGGACAAAAGGAATCCAAAGGTCCAACAGGACAAGAGGAAGTCGAAGGTTAAAAATTTTGTTGACTGGGTTAGTTATTGAAAAGCTCGGACCTGTGTTTGTGTGTGATTCAGATAACAATTCAAAAAGATGCTCTACAAATCTAAGAAGATTATCTGAGTATGAATAGGGTTGTCTTTAATCAAATAGACAATATGAAACTGCAACAGTCACTCCTCTAAAGAAGTCACTCCTGAAGTAGTTAATCCTGAAGCAGTCACTCCTGAAGCATTTACCATGACAGTAAGAAGAGAGGATAGAAACAAAGAGTTGTTTTTGTGCAGAGATCAGTGCATTTCATTGTAGACACATTGAAGTTGTGTTGAGACTATTAAAGACCATGATGTATTAGTCATCATGATGTGACTTAGAGGATTTTCTTGGGTATAATGAAGAGCAATGGTGATACCTTCTATGAGACAAGGTTGTCATTAATGTAACAGTGAAGCTGTAGATTGACAAAAGTCAATGAAGAAGATTTTGGGAGCAGAGAATTACTATCAAACATATCTAGACAAAATATAGTAGTGGGTTGGAGCCCATAGGGTTCGTGCCTTGAAGGTTGGAGCCTTGAACAAACAAGGTAGGTTCCTTGACAAGGGTCAAAGCCCTTAGGGTTGGTGCCTCAGAATTGGAAGGATTGTTGTCGTTGGAGTTGGTGCTCCTAAACACAAGGTTGGTGCCTTGAGAAGATAGGGTTGGTGCCCTGAAGGTTGGAGCCTCACAACAGACCAAGTTGGTGCTTGGCAACAGGTTGGAGCCTATGAGATTGAAGATCAGTGTCTTCATCAAAGGTTGGAGCCCTATATATATTGTACCCGATTTACTGTAAATATTATATTAATAAAAGCATTTATGCCTATTGTTCATTTTGTGTTCTAAATATAAATGATTTAACTGGTAAAAATAACAATTGAAAAGAAATATTGATTCACCCCCCCTCTTAGCATTTCCAACACAACTATCCCCCAAGAGGAGGGCTACCCAATAAGAGTTGGATTGGGTTTTTGTAGATAACCATGCCACTAACATAAGGGACATTTTCTTGTTGAACTATAGGTATAGATGGATGAGGAGGAGCAGACTATGTAATGCTCATTAAAGAAGTGCCAGATGGAATTTCAGGTATGTATGTCATGGGAGAGGTGCATGTACTATATGCTACACCAGGGAAGGTACTAGACAAATATTGGTAACTAGGGAGGATGGACAGGCCACCATACAAATGTGCCTCTAGTGTCATTAAAAACATGGATGAGGTTGTAACTTACGTTTTCCCGACCATGATAGTATATAGAGATGGAGAAACCATGGAAAATTAATCCATGGGTATCTGTCCCAAAGAAGATTGCCAAGGGAAACTCAAAGGTGACTTGAAAGGAAAATAATCAGACAAAATAGGTTGAGATGAAGTATGAGGAGAAGGAAAAGGATGGGCTTGATAAAAATGAGCCCCTTCTCAAATGGGAGAGGAGGGTTGAGGCTCTTCCCGTGGAATCTCTTCGATACTCACAATACCAGGTGGAAGTTGTTCATCGTTGGGTCTAAGATATATAGTTTGGTATTATGTATGAGACAGAGAAAGAGAATGAGAAATTCTTGAGTAATAGGTGTAGATAGTTGAGGTACCTCAGGTTGTATAACCTCACGTTGAGTTGTCTTTGATTCAGTAAAGTCAGTTTCAATAACCTCAGGTAAAGAGATTGTAGGTGCTTCGATTTCAACTGTGTTAGATTGACCAACCAATGGAGAGGTAATCTCAGGCTTCGTACTCACAGGAAAATATGATTCCAATGGATCTATCTCATATGGAGGACCATAATTAATAGCTCCTAAAGTACTAGATTCAATATTTTATGTTTTCTTATGCTTTTGACGACAGTCAGGAGTTGTCTCAGGTGGAAGAGGAGGCTTATTTTTCATTCTACATGAACGATGGGGTAAAGGGTTTTGTTCTTCCACGTTCCATTAATAAATTTTAACAAATAACACAAAAAATAAATCAAAGAGGGTAAACTAGGCATAAATTTTTACCAAGCAACTGTGAATTGCAATATACAACCTTGGAGAACCAATGATTTACATACAGGCCGACAACCTCCCCCAATGTTGTGTTCAATGTATCACAGTGTACAAGGTGGTCGACTCAGTTACCTATGGTGAGGATAGAAACCTATGGTGGACTTCCGAAATATACTTGATAGTACATGGAAGTGCAATCCATTTTAGGGTTGTCTAATGCGTAAACATACAATGAGAGCATTCCCATATGCTTTTCATGCATGGAGTTCCATCCAATATAATCAGAGGCACGTGGAGAATGGTTTGATACACTTACGTATGTGGAACGAGATATCACCCCCATAATGCAACGTTAGCAAAAAACAACAGCTCCTATATCTATATATGTCGGAACATGTCTCTAGACTAGACCTCTAGATGTTTGCGTTAATGTTACAAATTCTCATTAGGTTGATTAAATAAATTTTAAAGTGTATCTTGAGTTAAGTTTTGGTTTCAAGGCTCGCCATGAATTTCACCTGAATATCCTAAAATGCAAGCTAGCATGATAAAATGAAACTTGAAAGTCTATATATGGGAGGGAAGAGAACAAATAATATGCAACACACAAGTTGTAACAAACAAGATTGTTAAGCAATTCCCCTAATGCAATTGTTACTAATTACAATTCCACTCACAAAAACCTAGATGCAATGCATAATGCAGAATATTTTTCTTTACAATTCCACTTGATTTTTAGATGAAAACTAATATATTCAGCTAATCCTTGATAAAAACCACTTTTCAAAAGATGACTAAAACACAAATTCCTTCAAGCAACCCAATGATCAAGAAATCAGTTTGCTAATGATTTAATAACAAGAACAAAGAAAAATCTAAATAAATTCTTATCAAAGGCACTCAAAACCAAAGAAAACAAGATGAAGGCTTCTGAGAGAGATAAACGCACTCAGGGACACAAGGAGGGCCAACTAGAACCAAGTTAATCAGAGATAAAATCATGAAAATGATTTTTTTTTGCATGAAACAAGGATCAACGTAGATGCAAAGAGGCTACCATTTCTCTACAACATAGGTACAGAGAAGGTTAGGATGCTCTGGAATGCTCTTTTAGCAGACCAGGGGGTGTATTGATCAAGGAAAAGAGAGTTTCCGACACAAACAATCAAGTGCGACTCAATGAAAGGTCTTCCTAGCGTCAATTCAAATTGAGTGAGGCACTAGAGGATTGTTCAAGAGGTGTAAAAAGGGATAAAGTCAAGGAAACCACTAAGGGAATGAATCCATCCCTAGTGGAATCACCAATTTCTTATACGGAATCTACAACTGCAAATAGAAGTATCTTCCCTAGACCTAGTGGTTTGGTCTAGACCAATAGAAAGCAAAGATTATAAAGCTCTCCTTAGAGAAATTGGAGAATGGAAAGATGCTTACTTGTGATTTGTCACAAGATCTTCTCTCCTCTTTGTCTTGTAAGCTCCAAAAGTAGCTTTGATTGCTATAATTAAAACCTGCACAAACAATCAACACAAGCTAAATATATACAAAAACTATGTAGCATTATCCAATCGGTTTATTCGATGGATCAACATAACATTAAAATATATGAATGTAAACATAATACGACACATATAGAAAAATAGTATACTCTTTCTATTAATATGAAAGGGAGAGAGTTTACAATCAAAACTGGAAGTTGATCTTGTAGATTTCTCCCCAAGTTGACTTCTCCTTCCTTGCCACAATGCACACCTCAAGGTCACCATAATGCATGGGAATGATAACTCTCATACGATCAAAGCAGCAGCATAAGGGTATGATTAGTCTCCAAAATCCAACCTCTAACTTGTCGATGGCAGTAAATATATAGGATAGGATGGTAGTTTAGGAATTCTTATCCATTTATCAATCTAGGCTTGAGATCCACTCTTGATGGAAGGATGAGCTCAAGGGATAAGAGGTGAAATATCCAACGTAGGATCAGATAGGATTTGAAGTTCTTATTCAAGGTAAATGGTCATAACAACTCCTAGAAGCTTCAAGAAGAGGAAGCCTCAAGATTTTTTTTTCCTGAATTTCTAGAATCAACGCACCCCCAACAAGGGACAACCTGTTGTTGATTAGAGCAAGTGAATAACTAAGAAACTTGTTGTTGAATGCAAGTCCATAAAGACTCAAGGTGCACTAGGTACTAAAACCACTAGAATGAAGCAGTTAAGATCAGAAACTCAAGGATTTGGTAGAGTCATACTTATGGCTTTGTGTTGGGATGATGACAAGGTGTGCATGGATGTTGATTGATCCAATTTTTATGCCTATTGTCCATATGTGACAAAATGGCCTATAACAATTATTACAAAAGTAAATTTTGTTTCATTTATGAATGCATACAAGGAAGCCATAGTTGCAGGGATCAATGTTTCATTGTGGGGAGCTTCCTTGTGCAGAGCTTTCAATGAAAGATTTCATTGTGTAAAGGAAGCTCACTTCACACAATGAAATCTCCACACAAGAAAATCTCCACTTAAAAAACTATAAATACAAATTAAATTAATTTAACTTTATGACCAAATCAAATTTATTGAACAATAAATTTTATCCTCCACACAATGAAAGATTTCGTTAAAAAACTATAAACCCAAAAATCATAAATATAAATTAAATTAATTTAACTTTATGACAAAATCAAAGTTATTTAATAATAAATTTTATCAATTGCTAAAAACAATTAACATTATTATGAAAGAAAATTCATTGTCATTTATGAATGCATGCAACAAAACCAAAGTTACATTGATCAATGTTTCTTTGTGTGTTGTTTCCTTATGTGGAGCTTTCATTTCACAAAGCTTATAATGAAAGTTTTCATTGTGCAAAGGAAGCTTTCTCTAAACAATGAAGATTCATGCAAAGAAAGCTTTGCACAATGAAACATTAATTATGACCAAATCAAATTTATTTAATAATAATTTTTATCAATTTCTAAAAACAAGAGGGACTTATGATACAACAAATTACTTTGCTGAAGTTGAAAGCATAATCTCAAAATCCATTAAGCTATGGGTTTTATTTTTCAAAGGGTTGTGAAAAAATCCATATTTCATTTTGCAATAGTCAATGTTAAATTAATATTTGTAATTAATTTAGTTATACACATGTACATTTTCTTTTCTTAAAGCAAATAAGAATTTAAAGAACTCGTGTTAGACTTTGTATATACATATTTCCTCTGCACATATATAAAATTCTATCAAAGTTTTAAATATTTATTTAATAACTAAATACTTAACTTGTCGAAGTGCATGTGGAGAATACACATTTTTTTTTTTTATGATTATAATCATTTAATGGAGGCATGAAAGGAAGCATGAGTCGCAGGAATCAATGTTTCATTATGCAGAGCTTTCTTGTGTTGAAATTTCATTGTGAGGAGCTTGCTTGTGTGGATATTTTGTTGTGTGGAGCTTACAATGAAAGCTTTCAATGTGTGGGGGAAGCTTCCTCTGCATAATGAAAGTATCAAGTTTTAGCTTTGTCATCACACAAAACCATCATTTCCATTTTCAATTTCAGCTATCATTGATGTGTCAAGGAAGAAATAGTGAAATTTGTGTGGAGGTGGCTCTCATTGTGCGTAGGAAGCATGTGTGAAGGTGGGAGTTTTACAGAGGTGGCTTTCATTGTGCGAAGTGCAGATGTGTGGATGAAGCGTGGGTGGAGGTAGAAATAATGGCCGATTGTGGAGACGATTATGGAAACAGAGCATTCTTGAAAAATGAGAAAACGTGGACCCCACATTGCCTTAATCAATTAATTAGTGGTAGAGGAAGGGACTATGATGCATTGCAGCTATTAACCTTGTTAGAATTGTAATTTTGAAGCTTATATAAAAGTACAAATATTATATGTTTATTTAATATCTACATGTACTTGTGCATGAAGTGACATGTGGGTAGTCGAATGAAAATATGTATTAGCAAAATTGTTACAATGTATTGGTTAGTATACAATAGCATCTTAAATATACATTCTTCAAAAAAGAATCTACGCAAACTCAAAATTTTGGCTTTATCATTTAGAGTTCTACCCCTATATGGCTATGTCCTAATATAGAAACTTAATTAAATAGATAAATTAAAATACATATATAAATGTACTAAAAGAAAAAAGAAACCTTGGATTAGTATTGATAGAAGTTTGACCAATCAAATTTAGTTTCATATTAACAAGGTGTTGTTGAACAATTTTTCTTCGTTGTTGTCTGATGAACCAATTCATAGGTGTACCTTTGACTAATCCATATTCCAATGACTCATCAATTCACTGATTATGTCTAGGAGCATGGTCCATTCCTTGTCAACTATATATTTCTCTTAGCCTTTGTGATGCACTATTTCCACAAGTAAAGTTATCTTATTCTCCATGTTTTCTTCTTGATCTTTGATCTTCTATTTCTACAATGATATATTTGTTTTCTAGATAAAGGAAATTTTGGAATCCTAATTTGTCTTTTAATTTTTGAAACTTGATACCAAGAACAATTTCCTTCATGCTTGTGACCTAGGTTCATTGGTAATTGTTTCTTCATAAACCAACCAAAAACATCCCACACTCTTTGAACACCATTGACTTTACAAAGAGACAAAACATAAATATAACTCACCTAGTACAAATCTATTATCCCATGGATATAGTAAGTGCACCTAGCATGGTCTGATTCATGCAATTAACATTGTGACTGATCCAACATGAAGGATGTGCTCAGAACATAGAAAATCTATCTCCTAACCATGAAGACGAAGAAACCAACAACCATAGAATTAATAGATATCTCAAAGAAATTTCCAAATATGAAATTCCATCATAGATATATAAACTCTTCCCTAAAACAGCATAACAAAATTTCTATAAAGGATACACTAAGAATTAATTGGATAGGTGATTCATTAAATGCCCAACCTTACATCACATTTTCTAAAGTACCACCCATATCCATCCACTACAAGTGAATGAGCATGTGAGAAAATTATCCAACCATTCAACATGCATGCTTTCATTACTTCATTAATTCTCTCATGATTAATAGGGGTGTAAGGATTAATGTCCTTAATTTGTATTCATTTATTTTTCTCTTCATCATTTAATTAAGGTATTAAAAGTATTTTTTGGCCTTGATTCTCTCTGATGACCCCATGTTCTACCCTAGGAGCTACATTTCTTAAGATATCACCCTGTTCATTAATTTCTCTAAGGACATGATAATATTCAAGTTTTTAAAATAACATTACCTCTTTGTTGATTCTGAGAATGGTTCTTGAAAGGCCACCTTGACTTTGCTATTGGTGTTTTCTTTATGTTCACATTAACATTTTTGAGCCTCCAATAACAATAATTTTTTTATGTGTATTTTAATTAAGTAGTATTCATCCTAAAAATCGAGTGAGAGGTAGTTATATGTTACCCATCTGTTGAGCCTACAATAACTCCCCTTAATTTTTAGCAAAAATAAAGGGACCCCCAAGAAAAAAATTTAAATTGCTCCATATTTTTAGCTTTGGGTCATATGTTTGAATGGTTGATTACCTTTATTATCCTCTTCAATCCTATTGATTGTGAGTACTTTGATGATTCATTATGTTACTATCCTCTTCACTCCTCTTGATTGTGGGTACGTTGATGATTAATTCTCTTAGTCTATGTTTGAGAGTCGGATTTCTTTTTCTCTCTTACAGTACCTCGTAAAGGAATTATTTGCATGGTTCTTTACTTTTGTCATGAGCTAAGGGTGTAAACTAACATTCAAGTGATGAAAGATTATTATGTATTTTTTATATCCCTTAAATATAGGTTCTTAATTTCACAAGAGATGAATTTTTGTTAATGAAGATCCTTCCTAGAATTTTAAGCATACCTTCAACAATTTGTAACATAGTATAGGTAGAGTGTTTTACTAGTTTACCTTCCTCATTGTGGAACTTAAAGTACTCTCTTATATTCATGAATAAGAGTTGCATCTCTCTTAATGTTGAAGCTAAGAAATGTATATTTGGTTTTATGATATTTAAATTTGTAACACATATTTGATTCATACAATCTATCTTACTTTTCATAAAGGTAAGTTGAGCTAAAAAATGACCAAGTTCATCATTAATATTACTCATATTGAATTTATAATAAAATTTCCATGAAAATGAAACCAATACTGGATATATATTACATTAGTAACATTGCAACATAAATTTCAAATAATGGTAAACTTCAATTCCAAAACTCGTAATAACTCAACTCATTTTATTAAAGAAGTGAAAATTACAAATTTCTTTTCATAGTTCATAAAATAGAGAAATTTATAAGGAGATGAGTGCTTAGGCTTTTCCATATGCTTTTATAACATCTTTCACAATGACCATATTTATTAAAATCAATCTATATCCATCACGTGCAACTGATTTTTGGGATTAGATTATTGTTCGTAGATTTGAACATAAAATGCTTTAATATATAAAGGTAATTTTCCTCGCAGAACTCTCAAAATAATATTTGAAACCATTGTCATTTCGAATCTATATGGTTTAGAGATTTTTCTATTATTATTCCTAATTACAACTGAAACTCATTTTTCCATGCATAATAAATTACTGAAAAGTAGGTTTTAGTTTTCATGCATAATAAATTACTGAAAAGTAGGTTTATTTCAATATTTAATGTCTATTTTATTTATTGGGATTGATATCAAGTATTACAGGTTTCGATGCAATAGCTTCCAGGTAGGAGATAAATTATATGAGGAAGAGCCAACCATCACTTATAGCATGAGGTGTTTAGATGGATTGATCAACATAACTATCCACTCATGCCATGAAAGTTTCCACTAGATCACTGTGATTAAGAAACGAGATTAGAGGTTTGAGGTGTTTAAATGGATTGATCAACATAACTATCCACTCATGCCATGAAATTTTCCACTAGATCACTGTGATTAAGAAACGAGATTAGAGGTTTGGGTCATTTGGTGTCATATATTGCAGAAGATAGTGCCACTAGATCTGAAAGTCTTGTACAATGAGATAACAAAAAGTATGGGCCACGAGATCTCTTGACGTATTTGTTTAACAAAATCTAAAGAGTTGTGTCATGAGATGGTAGTGATCATGTCACAAAGTTGTTAAGGAAAAACATCACTAAATCATTACAATTATGAGCAAGAAATCAACGAAAACATAGAATGTTAGGGATCAAAGTTAACACGAAATCATAGAAAGATCATTCAAAGGAGGCCACGTTTTTTTCTTAGAAATTATGCCACAAGATCACTAAAATTCCATGATGAAATTGTACGGTTAAATTTTGGAATATTGCTCCCAACCACCATAGTAAACAATTGACAGCAGTCAATCTTAGAAAGTACACAAGCAAATCAAGTCATCTTTTACACCAGGGAGAAAATTTTGTGTATCAGCTGAAGAAATGTCAAGTTAATGTTTTTCATGCCCAAGGACGTAGAGTTGGTGATTATTAAGCCCAGGTTGTTACTGTGCAGTAAATAAAACTCCAGAGAATTAATTTAAGTGACTGTTTTTCCATAACTTGCTTTTATTTTTTGCCTTGTCATGAAAAAGATAAGTTGACCGCACAAGCCATATGACGTTTCCATATTTTTAAATTAATGTAACAGCACAAGTCTTTAGTGTAGTGAAGTTTTTACATGGGATCAAAGGTTTGCAGACAAGAAGAGAAAAAAATATCACACTCTATTATAGCACACAACATAGAGCAATTATAGTGTGTAAAATTTTTGTTTTTTACAACAGTGAATGAGCTAAAATCTCAGTTTTATCTTTGTAATTGTTTTTTTCTTCCATAAAATTTTAATATAAAGTATTTTGGTTGTGCGCTCAATCAGAGAGTTATATCTCTAGTTTTATTGTGCATCCCATGTTTTACTCTATTTTACAATGTGTTGTTACTATGTTTTCCTCTGAATTGTTTTGTTGTGTTGTTACTGTGTGTTGTTACTGCACAATTTTTATGGGTTTTTACCCTCTACCTCAAAAACAAACAATGGTATCAGAGCAAGTTCAAGAAGTTTTTTTTCTTTAACAGTTAAAGATGGCAGCAACATCAAGAACAAGCTTGAGAAACCCACAAATACCTCAGTTCCATGGAAAAAATTATGACTATTGGGCTATCACAATGAAGGCCTTGTTTTTTTCTCAAGATATTTGGAATTTGGTGGAGAATGGGTTCCTGAAAGCCGCTGATGTAGCAACATACAATGCTTTGTCACAAGCAAAAAGAGACTTGTTGAGAGACAATAGGAAGGACCCAAAATCCATTTTCTACATATTTCAAGTAGTACATGAGAGCATATTTCTAAGGATTGCAACAACAACAAAGTCCAAACAAGCATGGGTATTCTCCAGAGAACCTATCAAGGCATGGAAAAAGTGAAGACAACCAAGCTACAAATATTAAGAAGAGATTTTGAACCATTTGTATGAAAGAGTAGACCCATTTTTCACACAAGTAATTGGATTGGTTACTCAAATCAAGTCTCATGGTGAGACACTTGAAGATATGAGGATAATTGAGAAACGTTTAAGGGGTTTTCCATCAATATTTGACCATATTGTTGTGGCTATAGAAGAGAGAAAGGATCTCTCATAATTTTCAGTGGATGAGCTTCGTGCATCATTGTTTTCTCATGAACATAGGCTAAATGGATCAACAAAGTCCTCATTGGAGCACGCCTTCAAGACACAAGTTTCTGAGGAAGATCAAATGCTAGAGGAAGAGGTAGAAGTCCACACAGAGGTGGAAGAGGCATCCATTCAAGCTCAAGTGGAAGAGGTGGAAATAAATTCCAAGTTAGGTTCCAAGCCAAAATCAAGCACAAGGTTAGAGGTATGATAAATCTCAAGTTCAATGTCATTATTGTAAGAAGTATGGCTATTATGCAAATGAATGTAGGAAGAAACAACATGATCTTAGTAACAAACCAAATGAAAACTTCACAAAAAGGAAACCAGAACCAAGACAACATGTTTTTAGCATGTAATGTAGCACAAGAGAAACAAAAAGATATATGGCTTTTAGATTCAAGGTGCAACAATCACATGACAAGGAACATTGAAATGTTTTCCAATCTCGATGAAACTGTGAAATCTAAAGTGACATTAAGAACTGATAATAAAGTTTCAGTGACGGGAAAAAGAAGAGTCAACATTCTAACAAAGAAAGGGGATAAAAAGTATATTTCAAATGTATATTTTGTCCCTGAATTGAAGCACAATTTGATAAGCATTGAACAACTCATGCAAAAGGGTTACAATGTCTTTCTCAAAAATGGTGAATGCACAATCTTGAATAAATTTCCAAGCAAACAATTGATTGCAAAAGTGAAAATGACAAACCACAAAATGTTCCTCTTAAGATAAAAACGGATTTGAAGAAGGAAGGTGTGCAAGCTACTTGTATCCTTTCACAACCAACTTCGCTTTATGCATTTCTATCTTTTACAAATGTGATGGTGAGCCTCCTCTCTACATCAAAGAGAGTAATGGTAAGCTTCTTATTGTTGTTTTACATGTAGATGATTTGATTTTAAATGGGAGTAATGACCTCCTCATTGTTGATTTTAAATCAGTCATGAAAAGTGTTTCTGAAATAATAGATTGGGGGCTATTAAGGTACTTTTTGGGCATAGAAATGAAGCAAACAAAAAATGGGATCTTTATCTCTCAAGCAAAGTATGTCTCAAATATTTTGAAGAGATTTAATATGCAATATAGTAACCTAGTGCCAACTCCAACTGTCATGGGGTTTAAATTAAGAAAAGATTATTGTAATAGAAAAGCAAACTGTAACAACAATGGATATTGTGACAGTAGCGTCAATCTGACATTATACAAAAGTATGGTTGGCATCTTAATGTATTTAACAAAAACTAGGTCTGATACAATGAATGTAGTGAACTTGGTGTCAAGATTTATGGAGACACATTGGTCATCGAAAAGAATACTAAGGTATGTCAAAGGGACAAACAAATGTGGTATTTTGTACACCACAACAAGTGATTTCAAGTTGGTTGGTTACACTAACATTGATTGGGCAGCAAGTGTTGATGATAGAAATAGCACGTCATGCTATGTATTCACATGGGTTCGTAAGCCATTTCATGGACCTCCAAAAAGCATCCAATAGTGTCACTATCGACATCAGAAGTTGAATATGTGGTTGCAACAGTAGTAATATGTCAAGAAATTTGTATGTGAAGAATGCTGACAGATTTATGGCATGAATAAGAAGGAACAACAATAATTTACTATGACAAAAATTCAACAATTGTGTTGTCTAAGAATTTTGCTTTTCACAAAAGGAGAAAACACATTGACACTAAGTATCATGTTATTATAGAATTGATTAGCAATGGAGAAATTGTTTTACAACATTATAGGTCACATGAGCAGTTCGTAGACATCTTCACAAAGCCATGACAAGAGATAATTTTGTCCATCTAAGAAATTGTTTGGGAATAGTGAATTTCGGTGGTTGTGATTAAAGGAGAGTATTGGAAAATTAATCCCAACCACCTCATTAATCAACTGACAAAATCCAATCTTAGAAAGTACTCAAGCAGATCAAGCAAGTCGTGTTTTGCAGCAAGGAGAAGCTTTGTGGATCAACTGAAGAAATGTCAAGTTCATGTTTTGCAGGCCCAAGGACATAGAGTTGAGGATTATTAAGCACAGGTTGTTATTGCACAATAAATGAAACTACATATAATTAATTTAAGTGATTATCTACCCCTAACTTGTTTTTATTTTTTGTCATGTCATGAAAAAGACAAGTTGATTGCACAAGTCATATGAAGTTTCTATATTTTTAAATTTACGTAAGTCTTTAGTGTATTGAAGTTTTTACAGGGGTTCAAAGGTCTTTAGACAATAAGAGAAAAAATAGCAGAGAGCATTTTTATTGGTTGATACAGTTTGTTACAACACAAAACAAAGAGCAGTTACAGTGTGTAAGATTTATGTTTTTCACAACAGTGAATGAGCTAAAGTCTCAGTTTATATTTGCAATTATTTTTTTCTTCCATAAAATTTTAATATAAAGTGTTTTGGTTGCACACTAAATCAGAGAGTTATATTTATAGTCTTACTGTGCATCCCCTATTTTACCATGTTTTAGAGCATGTTGTTACTCTATTTTTACTCTGAGCTATTTTGTTGTGTTGTTACTGCACATAATTTTTCTGGGTTTTTTCTCCTCTTCCTAAAAAAAAAACATTAAATAGTGTAACAATATTGCAAAAGGAATGGAATTTCCATTTCATTGGATCTTTATAAAAAAGATCCAAAAGCGAACATTTGAAGAGGGCGGTTGACCACAGGAGGCCATGCTATCGTGGTTGGGAGCTGGCTTGAATAAATTGATAGAATATACTAAAAATTTTAATGTGAGAGGCCATGTTATTGTGCATTTTGGAAACATTATACATTATTGTGACTATGGTGTCATGATTGAGAGCCCATGAAATTGAAATATGTATGGTGCTTCACTATCATTTTTTTTGGAACTTGTAAATTGCAGTGAAGAAGGTGTCATGCTATCATTCTTTGAGACATGTAAATTGCAGTGAAAAAGGTGCCATGTATTTTGGATCTTGAGCACTGGTGAGCCCCAGTATTGCAGCGATAATGTTGCAACTCCTGGAACTCCCTTCTTTAATTTTATCAACCCATTTGTTCGTAACAAACTTGGAAGCGACGGTGCTGTATGCGCAAGTACTAGCTCTTGCCGCAACTGTCACTTGGTTAGCTGGCACAAGTCCGCTAGGAGCTTAAGCCAACTTCTATGAGCTTTTAGAAGAATATTTTTAACTGATGGATGAAAGCTAACTCAAAGGTGTTGAGATTGCAACAAGATGATGGAGCTTAGTGAAAAGAGTCGCCTTCACTAAGTGGGCCCGCAGGCTATTTTTGGCGCAAGTCTATTTTTAGACTATGTCTATTTTTAGACATATGGATCATGTCTATGGATTGCAGGTTGCTGTTTATGGATGATTGATCAAGTTGGGAAAAATAGATGGACTTCTATTTTTGATGAAAGTGTGAGTGATCACAGTGTGAGTGATCAAGTCTATTTTAGACTGGCTGTCAAAAATAGAAAAGTCAAATATTATTATCTCACAATAATATTTGGACTATAAACTTAATCTTATTCTCTTGGAGCAGTTCAGTTCGAGCTACGGATGTGGCCCATGCAATTGCATGAAGGAAATACGTGGTTCTTATGGGTTAGTTGAATATTTGCATGCATGACTTCAGTTAGAACTCAAGTGAGTTGAGTTTAGTGGACTGGAGGTGCAGTTGATGGAGTTGTGTTCAGTTTAGCTTTGTTAAACTGGTTGTATTTAGTCTAACTGGCGAATAGACTAGAGATGAGTTGGGTGAATTAGTTATTAATTAATTCACAAGTTATTAACTCATAATACAACTAATGAATACATCAGTTAACTCAGTTGCATGTCAGTGCATGTTCAGTTCAGCAGGGACAGGTGTTAGAGAATCAGATTGCTATCAGTTGTGACTATAGTTGTGCACCAGATTTTGCACAAATCAGGGGATTGAGTATGCCAATGAGTTTGCATGTATTGTAACTTGTTCTCACGTGATTTAGCCAAGGAAAGACGTGGCTGCCTTGGAATTATCACCGGTTCTTGTGCAGGTATTGAGCAGCGGAGGCAGGCAAGCAGCGGAAGAGATTTGAGCCAGAGATTGATTCAAATCTAAGCTGTATTGTGTGTAACAGGTGGAGCTGGTACTGGATTGCTTGTGATAAGCATTGTACTTTGTAATGTTACATGACTCAATCATTAATATACAGATAGTTGGGGTTTTTAGCGAGATGCTTTCCCCGGGATACATACTGTGTTAATGTGTGAATGCTCTGGATGTTTTATTGTTATTGATGCTGCTATATTGATGATCAACGTAGAGGAGCTTATGTATTGTGTATGTTTTCCGCAATAGTACATGATCAGGATAATCTCTGTTGAATATGTGTTAAATTATTCAAAATTTCTACAATCTTGACCTTTCACCTCCCTTTTCTCCTAATTTCCATTATTTTCATAAATAAATGTGCCAAAATACCATTTTACCTTTCCAAATCCTTAGCCATTAATAAACTGACGAACACCCACACTAGGATGTCTTGCCCAACATTCGTCTTGGAATAAGTTTCCCACCAACTGTGGTTATTATTTTGTCTTTATTAACTTTGGTTACATGGAATTTTCACTAGGGATGTTACAAAACCCTCCCCTTTGGGGGAACACCGTTCTCGGTGTTCAACAACACCTATAGCCACAAGATTGTTGTAAGCAAAACATACTATCGATGGAGCTTTATAACTTAGTGTAGTACTTACAATGATCAACATGTTGAGAAGTAAACCAACATGAAAACATAACAAACATAACATCATAATGGAATGACACCCATATCGTTTATTAGAGCTTTATAACATAGCTCATGGCGGTATTTACATCCATATACATATGTACATATACCAGAACATCATCAAAACATATACTAAAACATATACCAAAACACCATACCAAAATTGCTTTGCCTTAACCAACACACAATTAAGGATGCACAACCCACATCTAATCTGTCATCTCCCATGTGACTTCATCACCCCCAAAGTGTTTCCATTGCACCTTAACCTACTCGATTGCTTAGTTCCAGAGCATGAACACATTTTTCTGCAATATACATTGAGGCTCCGACTATAATTCTGCATCTGGTTCCACTTGTAATATAGACCAGTAAATCACATGATCAACATCTTTAACATACTTCTTAAGCAATGACACATGGAAAACATCATGGACTTTCATTGTCAGAGTCAGTGCAAGTCGATATGCTACTAGCCCAATCCTCTCAATGATACTAAAGGTTCCGCAAAATCGTGGTGCCATCTTGTCACATGATCCAATCCATAAGGAGATCTTCTTTTGTTTAATGCACAAGTACACATGTTCCCCAACCTGGAACTCCTTGAACAACCTGTCCCAATCTGCATAGCTCTTATGCCTATCCTATGTTGCCTTTAGATTCTTCTTTATAACCTACATCTCCCGTTCCATGTCCACCGACATGTCTGCTTGAATCAACACCCTGTTAACTAGATCACTCCAACTAATGGGAGTACTGTAACTTCGCCCATACAATGTCTCAAACAAACTCATCTTCAAAGATTCCTGATAGCCATTATTGTAAGAGAACTATACCAGTGGAAGATACTCTTCCTAATTTCGTTGTTGATGCATCACATACATCCTCAACATGTCCTCCAATATCCTATTGACCCTCTCAGTCTGTACATCTGTCTGTGGATGATAAGTTGTATTGAAGGCCAACTTTGTGCCCAAACCTGCAAATAAATCCTTCCAAAACTTTGAAGTGAACTTTGCATCCTTGTTTGACACAATCTTCTTTGGAACACCATGCAATCTAACCACATCTCTGATGAATACCTGTGCTACATCTCTATCTGAGAATGTAGACTTCACTGGAATGAGGTGTGCAACCTTTGTCAACTTGTCCACAATAACCATGATGGAATCATGTTGTCTCATTGTCCTCGACAAACCTATGATAAATTTGAAATGACCTCCCCTTTCCATTATGGAATCGCAATTGGTTGTAGCAATCCACTTGGATGCTTACATTCTGCCTTCACACACTGACAATCAAAACACCTAGCCACATACTCTGCTACATCCTTCTTTAGATTCGACTAATAATAAAATGTCTTCACTACTATCAGTGTCTTTTAATAACCTGGGTGAACTAAACATGGTTTCACGTGAAACTCTTTCAATATCACCTTCTTGAGCTCACTATTATCTGACACATATATCTTGTCTTTGAATCTAACCAATCCATCTATTATAATGCCATATTCCACATCTTGTACACTGGCACCCGCACCTGTACCTGTACGTGTACCACTACTTATACTTGTACCTATACTACTACATGTACCTATACTTGTACCTGTACCACCACATGTACCTGTGCTCTGCTGCAACCTGTGCATAATATCCATATACCTGACATCCTGCTGACCTACCTGCAAGATCCTATCCTGTAAGTTTGTCCCATAGGAGCTCATAGTTGCTAAGTGATTTACTTTTATTTGCCTGCTAGGAGCACCGATTCTCTTTACCTTTGATATATCTAATCTTAAAATCAAACTCACTGATCGTCGCCAATCACCAAGCCTTCCTGTCGTTCAGATTCGGTTGGTCAAATAGATATCACAAACCATTGTGATCACTCATCAATACAAACCTCCTGCCCAGAAGATAGTGCCTCCACATCTTCAATGCATGTATGATCGCCGCCAACTCAAGATGATGTGTCTGTAGTTCTGCTCGTGCTCATTCAATTTTCGCAACTCATAGCATACCACTTGTCCATCATGCATAAGGCATCCACCAAGTCCTTTCTTGCAAGCATCAGTGCATTCTACAAACTCTTTGCCCGGGTTTTCAATCTTTAACACTGGTGCATGTGTCAACAATTGCTTAAGTTTCTTAAAAATAGCCTCATTCTCCTCTGTCCACTCAAATTTCTTACCCTTTCTCTGCAATGAAGTGATAGGATAAGAAATATGTGAGAAGTTCCTAATGAACCTCCTGTAATAACCTTCCAACTACATAAAAGACCTCACCTCATCTACATTCTTGGGAGTAGCACACTCCATGATGGCCCTTATATTTTTTGGATCTACTATAATTCCCTCCTTGGAGAAAACATGCCCCAAGTAATGTACCTCAGTATGAAAGAAACTACACTTGTTGAGCTTAGCACACAACTAATGCTCTCTCAACAATCTCAACATTGTTGCTAAATGCTCGACATGCTCTTCCTCATTTTTAGAATATACAATATGTCATTAATAAACATAACAAAAAACTTATCCAAATACTGACACAACACACTATTCATCAAGCACATAAATGTAGCTGGAGCATTAGTCAAACTGAATGGAACTACAACAAACTCATAATGCCCATACTTGGTCTAGAAAGTTATCTTGTAAATGTCCTCCTCTTTGATGCATACTTGATGATATCTGGATCTCGGATCAATCTTCGAGAACATTGTTGCTCCCTTCAACTTATCGAACAAGTCATCAATCCTTGGCAACGGATACCTGTTCTTGATGGTCATTTTGTTCAACTTCTTGTAGTCAATGCATAATATGAGAATACCATATTTCTTCTTTACAAACAAAACCGATGCGCACCATGGCGATACACTTGGCCTAATGTATCCCTTGTCCAACATTTCCTTCAACTGTAGCTTCAACTCTACCAACTCATGTGTTCTCATCCTATAAGGTGACTTTGATGCCAAAGCTTCCCCTGGCACTAACTCAATAGAAAATTCTACCTCCCTATGCAGTGGAAGCTCTGTAATGTCCTCAGGAAATACATCCTCAAACTGTTGTAGAATTGGGTACCTACTCAAAACATTTGAATCCTCAACTTCCTTACCTTTGTCACTAGAAATGTGCACTGCGAATAACATACACTCTTTCTTGCGACTGCGCTTTGCCTGCATAGTTGTTACCATCCTAACTAATGTGGTTTTCTTCTTTCCCTATAAGACTCTTGGTTCTCCATTGTCAACCAAGTACTTAATCGCTCTGTCATGACAATCCACATTGGTTCTATGAAGGTACAACCGATCCATGCCCAACAACATGTTGTATGATCCCAACGATAATACATTCAAATGTGTTGTGGTAGGCATACCATTCAAATCAAATGCACAAGCTCTTACCTAATGATGAACTCACTTCTTTGTACCTGTAGCCAATTGCACTAACCAAGATTTTGCATGCAGTTCCCTACTCAAACCACACTTATCCACCAAGTCGGACTAACATAGCTATAATTAGAAAGTCTATCTAATGTTGCATAAATACGAAGAATGCTTTTACCAACATCCCCAACAATTTGTGCCTCATGTGCACTATATATATAAAGCCTGCCACTATATATCTAAGGCATACCACCCTGATACTGTGGAAAATATCTCATGTGATGATCCCCTCCACAAGTCGAACACCACACGGGCTCCTTATTTTGCTCCTCAAATCGTTGTCCCTGCCCTCTGTCAGATGCATTGAACCTCTTAGGTGGTGCAACATTCTCTTTAGTACTTGAATCTTGTGGTATTACTCGCTTCTTGTCCCATTTTCCCTTGTTCTTTGCATTACCTTTCCAGTTTGGCTTAATCTCAGACTTGCACTTCGATTGTTTGTAGCAATTATTTAGCTTTTGGATGGCCTCCTCCAATGATCTAGGGTCATCAAACTCAATCCTATCTTTTAATGTCATTGGTAACCCAGTAGTGAATTTGTGAATCTCGGCCTTCTCCTCCTTGAGGTAAGGCACATACCTCAATAGCTCCAAGAACTTGCTAGTGAACTCATCATCTGTCGTATATCCCATCTTTAGCTCATACAATTTATTTTCCATGTCATCAAAGTATCTCTCTGATAGGTATTTCTTCTTGAATAACAGCTCAAAATCATTCCAAGTCAAGTTCTCCTCATGTATACCTTTGAAATTCTTCACATCTTCCCACCAAATGTCTGCCTTACCTTTGCGACTGAATGTAGCTACTATGAATTTCATATTCTCTTAATAGTCATGCGACCTATAGAACTTCCTCATACCAAGCAACCATGCCTCTACATCCTATGATTTTTCATCTGTCCATCAAATGTTGGTGGCTTTGCTTTCTTAAACTCCTTTGGCAAGTATCCCCTATCACTACGCCTGTACGAATGATAACGATATCGATTATTATGCCTGTCAGAACCAGAAATAGAATGGTACTTGTGTTTATCACCTCTCTTATCTGGAGTGTCCAACAATCTGCCATCTCTCATTGTGTCATTTCTATCTGACCTGTGAGCACTATGCAACCTACTGCCATATGCCCCATTAGTTTTGTCCTCCTGCTCATGGCTAATCTGAAGTGGTCCCTGTCACTGCAAATATGACAAACTCTGAAGTATCACCACATTTACCTCTACTAGCTTCTCCTGTGTCTGTATGATTCTGTCATTATCTGCCTTACAACTCCTTATTTCTTCCTTTAAGCTTCTTAGTGTATCTACCAAATCGAAAGAATTCCCAACACCGTATTGCTCATCTGATTCATAGGGAGAGTCTTTGTAGTCTAACATCTTGTTATCCATATTTGATATTTCTTCCTGAAAGGTATATCATGTAAACTAAACCAAACCACAATAAACCAACGTACCTTAGTATAGCTTGGGGAGGACACCTTGTCTGCAAGATCAACAAATCAGTGTGATACATGTATAACATAATCATGACAACAAATAGAACATAGCACATAAGCATATAACCATGCAAGCATCATTGTAGATAGGTTATATGTTGATCTAAAAATGATTTGAGGTTGGCATTGATGTCAACCCAAGCAACACCAAGGATGACCTTGAAATTCCATCGCACATTGGGCACCATCATTCATGGTTTCTCATCTCATAACCATTATAGGAATACTCTACTCAAAAATATCTTTCTATTGGTATATAACTCTCCTCGTAATTCCTCACGGTTTCTAGGTTATTCAAGATTGAAGTAAGTAACCACAATTAGTGGGTTAAAACCCCATGGGGTTGTGGCATGGCATTTATCATTAATTTTTGTCATTGAACAATCAATAATTAATAAATTTTTAAGCTCCTAAAATCCCTCCAACATTCTCTATAGAAGCCCCTCTCAACTCTATAAAAAGAAAATCTCATATATCCTCCAAAAGTAGTGATCGTGGAATTTTCGCTATAACTTTATTTCTGCAAAGTCTTAGATGCTGAAATTAAAAACTATTTGAGCCAAAACCCTAATGAACGTCATTACAGAATTCCAAATCTTGGTTCACTATATTTTCAGAGATATGATATGTGGAAGTTAGGGTTTTTGCAGGCTCCCGAATTTAATCTCAAAGAGGTGACTTTGGGAAAATCGTCATAACTCTCTCTCAGAGAACCAGATTGGAATTATGTAAAAAGTGGCAGATAGTGCATGGACTGTAGTTTTCTATGTATCAATTTTGGAGTAGAAGGAGGAAATAGTGACAAGTGGCACGCCATAAAAGTTTGCTCTACTCAACTAGTCCATAATTAGGTCATTGTGAGAGATTGGGCATAACATTGTCTTTAATAATCCAAATCGGGTCAGACCCGTGGCATTGGAAAGAAGAATCAGAGGGATACTATAGAACCGAACATCACATATTGGGGATATGAAATCACAGAGATACATCAAATTCAATATCGTGCTCCTAGAAGGCAAGAAAAAAACTAGATCAAGTGTTGTCAAGGGGTGCAAAGGACCAAACTTTCTAGGGCAACAAAAAGCAAGGTGCAACAAAATGATGTAGCAGAGGTAAGATACAGGTAATTATCTTCTGTATATGCATGTTAATCTCTTAATTGCATTAGGTTCTTTGTATTCTAATTTGTTTTTTTTTTAGCAATGCGTTGATGGGCTGAAATTTTACACCAACAGTCAAGGGAATCTCCCCGGTGTAGGTTCCCAACTAGAGCCTACACCATGTGTGCTGGGGATCCCTTTCGATATGTAGGCTCGGTTTCCATTCAGTTTTGTAGAGCTAACTTCAGACAGAGGTGGGATATGAACTTAATCGAACATATGAACTTTAATAAACACAAGAGAATAATTAACAAATATCATGTACCATATATACCATGAATAGCCAAAATGTAAACAACACAACCTTATATAAAGTTATTGTTAGTAGGAATTTAGATAAGACATGTATACTAGATAAATAATGCTTAACGATTGCAAATAAGTTCACAACAACTAACCATGTATAAGCATACATAATTGTGCAATCAAGACAGATTATACTAATACCAAAAGAAATAGTTCACCAGCACGAGCATAGAGTTAGTAAGCCAAATACCATTCATACGTAGCAAAACTAGATTTGAAGTATGAGGCAACATGTGAGAAGACCGCACATCAAATAGCTTTCAGGAACATTCGATCCATCAATTGAAAAAAATACTCATGGCACAAGCACATAGAAATTTGAAGAATACAATAGTGAAGACGTACAATCAACTCTTGTATTAATTAGAAGGACATCAATTCTCTCAAGTAATATATATATGTATCTCCAAAATAGTCCTCAACAAAAAGCCCCTTACAAATGAAGCATGAGGTTATATTTATAGGATAAAAGTGACCCTTGGTCTACCCTTGACTCTTGGGCTACCTCATGACCTTTCATCTACTAAATGACTCTTGGCATTCTACATGACCTTTCACATTCACAGGGAATTTTGTGCTACTATAGTACACAATGTCACAAAAATGGCTATCAACCTAATTGACTAATCTATTGATGGCAAGTTATGGAATGTTGAGCCCAAGCTTTTCTGTCAAATAAGTGTGCCATATGTTGTATTCTACCGCAATAAGAGAGATCTGTGGTTGCCTTCATCATGTCGATGTAAGCACTCAAGTACATCTGAGTTTTGTTTGGCATGCACATGATTATTCAAGGTACCCAGCTTGGTGTAGAGCCTCACTGGTTCTACTACATAACACTTGATATTTTCTCTGGTGATTGGCATATCTCCCATATGGGTTGCTTGTCTACATGTCTCTACAAATGCCTGTACTTCATTGTTGATCTCCTCCTGATTTTTTACCTGTCCAATCTCCCTTATAGAGGGGACCCCATGTAATTGGATCACTGATTCCAAGTTGTTGAACAACTGTATGTAGGAGGCCAGTACCCTCTCCGCATCTTTGGCTAATTTATCTTTGGACTGAACTTTGATATGAATTTGGACCCTAGTATTTTGCATAGCGATCCAATCTTTCCTAGGGACCACTACTGGGGCTTTGAGGTACTTTTCAGACCATTCATGTATTCTATCCAAAGTGGTCATGGCTTCTTTGAGCATGGCAACCCTCTCTTTTGTGTGAGTCTGAATGGCCATGATGGGTGCTACAGTGTGGTGTAATTTTTCCATTTCCTCATAAACTACTGCCATGGTCTCCCCCAGGGTCTCTGTTTCTGATGCGATCATCGCTTGGAATTCTGATGAGATTGTGTGTAATAAGTGAAGTGTCGCATTCTCCCCCTCCATCCTTTTCTTGTCCTGTACTGCCACGGTGGCCCTTTGCTCAGATGCGTATAGCCTATTTTGCAAGTCTACAATTTGTTTACTCATTCGGCCACATTGTTTTCTGTGGCAACCACGAAAGTTGTTCCGACATAGGTGATCATTTGAGGATTTGTCGTGATATTGGGCATGATATTTGTTGCTGTAGTTACTGACAACGGGACAGATAGGTTCCTACTACAATATTTCTTCCTTTCCTGTATAATTAGGAGGTTTATTTCATCAAATGTGATTTTATTAAGATCTAAGACCTCCTTGTCTTGATCTTTTGAGATGCCCAACTCTCGGAGGGGAAGGTGTCCACCATTGAGGGGAGTAGAGGGAGGTACATATAAGGGAGGAAGCTCACCTTGTCCTGAGCCGAAGTCAGCTGCTTTGTTAGTTTCCTTTTCCTTGTCCATTTTTCACGGTTTCCTTTTCCTTGTCCTTCATAAGCTCTTCTCCCTCTGCTAGTGCCCATTGCCTCTCTAGTTCCTCCTCCATGTTCTTGGGATCTTGTTCTAAACTTTTGTGCTCCTCTTGTTTTCTCCTTTTAGCTTTCTCTATTTGTTTTTTCTTTTCAACTTCTTCTTGCTTTTTTCTCTCTATCTCGTCTTGTGCTTTCTTTTCTTCTTCATGCAGCCTTTTCTCCTCTTCTTGTTTTCTCCTTTTCTCATTCTGGCTCTGGTCGCCGTAGTCTTGAGCTTGTTTGCTTTCTAGTTCTCTTTTCCTCTTGAGCTCTTGCTTCTTCCTTGCCAATTTGGCATTTCTTTGTACGAGCATAACTTCCTCTTCCTCGCTGTCGCTTAGGAGGTCTTCAACCTCTTTTCCTTTGCGTTTCCTTAATTTCGCGGCTCCCTTTGGTGTTTTGTGCTATTGTTTCTTCATGGTTGAAACTCTTTCTCTTAGGCTTACATTCTTCTGGGAATCGTTGAGGAGCTCGTCCTCTATGGCTTGTTGTTCACTTGGGCTGATTACCCTCATGGAGTTATACCAATTACTAATCCCATCCTAAAGGTCCTTCTTGGTGTGGGCATAATACCAACTAAATTTCACCTTCTTGCAATGGGTGGCTATGACTTTCTTGGGATCATATGTTCGGTAATTCAGGGTCATGAAATGGCTCCCATCCAAAACTTTGGCTTCTGCTTCTACCTGTTTGAATTTTTCTACCACGTATGACCCAAACGTGAGAGGAAAATGTGGCCATGGTTTCTTCTTGCCTTTGTTCAAAATCTTCAAGAAACCCTACGTCATTTGGTAACAGACCTCTTGCAGAAGCGTCCTATCCATGACGAACTTGGGAAGAGCATGAGGAGATTTATGAATACCGAAAACTCTGAAAATTGTTCCTTCATCAAGGGGGAACCAATGAGCTACTTTGACCACGATATCCGTGGCTCTCTGTGACATGCAAGGTGATTCTTCCCCAAATAATAGGTATAATGGGATAATAAATGTTTCAGATATTACATCCAACATGCCTCTGTAAGCTGTGTCCTAGAAGACTTTGTAGTGGCAGTGGACAGGTTGGGCCATTGGTGTGTCCCAATTACAGCTCCAGTGCTCGAAGTAGCACCTCAAATAGATAGCATCAAGGAGGTATGACGACATATAAAATTCCGGAGGTTGCTCCGGGGGGGGTGGGCTTTTGGAAGCATCTATGTTTGTCCTCAAAGATGATGAGAGGATGTTTTCCCAGTTAAAAATAGTTCCTTGAGTGGCGACAACATACATGAGAGGGACCCATGTGCCGAAAAAGACATCACAGTCTGCCTTGCCGTATAACCAAAGCATCATCACAACGATTAACTGATATACTTTGTAGAATTGAGGCTTCTGTGATCCATCAATGTTATAAGAAGAGCTTCGGCGCAAATCACATATAGAAAGACATTTGTCGACGCGTTTCGAACCAACTAGTGTGGTTCATCGTCAGGACAAGTTGAAGAAACAGATCCAGCAACACCTGTTTAAATAGACTGAGCAGAGACTCCAACGGCTAAAAACGACTCTAGGACCCAGGCCAAATTTTAATTTAATTTATTTATTCATTTAATTATTATTATTACTCTTATATTACCTGAAAATTAATAATATTGTTAATAAATTAATTATATTCATGGAAACACGTAAAATTAGGTCCAACTACATTGAAAAGAAAATTAACTACTTAGAATAATGACCTCGGTAAATTTTTAATATCATTGTTTTAATATTATTATTATTTAACACTATTATTATTAATATTTTAT
>APFE031719348.1:0-13011 GCA_000404065.3 Pinus taeda
ATGGAAGCATAGGTGAAAAATGTATGGTAATGAGTGATATTTGTATGACATTTTGAAGCCCAAACTGAAGCTCTTGCATGTCCTCATGCAAGCTACTACAATGACTTATTTGATTCTTAGATGAGCTTCCTTTTACAAGATGTTTGGTTCTTGTGTAACAACCATCTTTCAATCATGGACTTCCTTTTAACTTTGCACATATTTGGATAACTTTTTATTTTTGCAAAGCATTTACATATTTTAATGACTGGTTCTTGTGTTGCAATCATTATTTACTTTGTTGAGATCTATTTTTAATGATTGGTTCTTGTGTTTACAATCATTATTTACTTTGTTGAGATCAATAATTTTAAGAATCCATTTAATATGCTCATCATTTTGTAGTAGTTTTTATGGTGGGAAGACTATGTGGGTTAAAATGTAATATGAAGGAGGGAAAAATAAAAATGAAGTGTGAAATTCCCCCCTCCCCAACTGATGGTTTTTGGCAATTTTTTTAATGAGAAAGGGAATAGTGAAATAGTGGAATATTTTCCAAATATCATCATTTTAGCATCTAAAAAGAATTTCAAGATTAAAAGTTAGAAAACATCATACCTTACTTACCTAAAGAAGTGGATGAATCATGCATGTTCAGTTGCTACAATTCTGATCTGAAGCTTCTTGTGCAAGTTGTGGATGAAAAATGGATCTGTATTGTCGTATCTGCTACTGGATAGTCTAATGAATCTGATGAGTCTGTTGAATATGGCTGAAAATCTATAAGGCTTGGAAGGTTAACAAAATATATAAGTTACATTTTCCTCCCCCCAACCTTATTTATTGACTTGTCCTCAAGTCATAACAAACTGAAAAACAATGAAAGGAAATCTGCTTCATCTGCTACAAAATATAGGTCTTCAAGTCTTCAACGCTCGATGGCACAAATCTTACTATGTGAATAAATATGTTGGTGTCGAACATATTTAATTTAATTTAATTTAATAAAATCAAATTAATTAATTTTTTATTGTTATTATTTTTTACATGATTGAAAATTAAATTAATTAATAAAAATTTTGAGGAAAATCTAATAACCAAAAAAGTATGAGTAAAAACTTATTATTCATTTCACCCGTTCAAAATCAAGTATTAAAACATATTAAAAAAAAAAAAAAAAAAAAAAAAAAAACAACAACAACAACAACAACAACAACAACTATGATACACAAAATTCATCTCTAAAAAACACATTGACAAGCCACATAATATCTCTTGTTCATATTATTTCATAGATGGAAAAAATGTTTTCCTATTATTATTAAAAAAATTTAACATTATATTTATTATCTTATAAATAATTTTCATCTATGCCAAAGAATATATTACAAGGAAGTGTTAGTCATTGCAGGTTGATTCTTTCTTCTCTTGGGAACAATGGGAAAGATAATAAAATCAATCTCATTCTTATTGATCGATTTTTGCTGGCGGGCTGGATGGCTGGACGGGAGATGCGAGGTATCCCTGCCTAGAATAATTAGGAGGGTTTATAATTTTCATCTATTTCATAGTTCTCGAGAGGAATGTAAAGTTAAAATACTTATATCAAATTAAACAATTTCAAATTATTAAAGTTTTAGTTAAATAAAAATATATATTTAATAAAATAATAAATTAATTTAATTTTTAAAGTAAATTTTATGTTTTTATATAAGATCTAGTTTATTTAAGTAGATAAATGGTTTAGAGTATGATAATATGGTTTAATAATATTGTGATTTTTATTACTTTAAAATAATATTATTAAATCTATAATATATTTGAATAGAAAAGTATTTAAAAAAAGCATTTCCATTTATTTTTAGATATACATGTTATATATATAATAAAATAGTTTATAATATTAAATTTGCAAAATTTTATTTATTTATTAATCCTACTCCAAATATTCACTAAAAATAGTTATTAGAATTTTTTTCAAATTTCCCACATAAATAGTGATTACAACATCATAACTATTCCAAAAAAAATAAACAGAAAAAATATTATAAAAAAAATATTTCATCCATTAATTAGAACTACACATTTATATAATATAATATTTTATATTAAATTTTCAAAATTTCTACTTCATTTTATTAATCGTACTCCAAACATTTACTAAAATACTAATCGTACTCCAAACATTTACTAAAAATACTTATTAGTAATTTTTTTGATCTCTCACATGTAAATAGTTATTACATATCCTAACTATCCCACAAGAAATAGTTACTTCCCAAAACTCCCAGAACCTTTTTAGTTAGTTTCCAAACTCTACCGTTAGAGAGGAGAATTTAGCTCGAAAAATAATAGTTTTTTCAACATGATTTTGATTCCACAAGAAATAGTTACTTCCCAAAAACCCACAAAACCTTTTTAGTTAGTTTCCAAACTCTACCGTTAGAGAGGAGGATTTAGCTCGAAAAATAATAGTTTTTTAACATGATTTTGACGAAGCATTATGGAATTTTTTTAAAGTCTAGGTTATAGGTGAATTTTGAAGATTCCATAGGTTCTTAAGGGTATTGAGTTCATTTGCACAATTAAAAAATATTCAAACACTCCAAAATTCTCAAGTACAGTGTTATTTTTGATTGAACAATATCAATTGTGATGTTATTTTTTTTATTTATGATGTTCTTTAATTGTTTTATATGGTAGAAAATTTTCCATAAAAATCACATCATCATAGTTTTGTGTATGTTTTTAGAGGTAAAAATCACACTATGAGACTTTCCAGGTAAAAGTCACATCATCACAGTTTTGTTGAAGAGGTAGAAAACACATCATTAGAGTTTTGTCCATAAGGTAAAAATCACATCAAGAGAGTTTTCTCGACGCGTTTCGAACCATCTAGTGTGGTTCATCGTAGAGATTAGATGAAGAACAAACATCAAGTTAAATAGATGAAGATAAGATGAAGAACAAGCATCCAGTTAAATGGATGAAGAGAAGATGAAGAAGAAGCATAAGTTAAATAGATGAAGAGAAATTTTTTAGCCGTGATAATATAGTTTGACTAAATAAATAATATTCTTAATATTTTTTTTTTTGTAAGAAGGGTTTCCGCCTAAATCACGTGTAGAAAACATTTGTTGACACGTTTCGAACCAACCAGTGTGGTTCTCTTCTACTTGTCTTGACAATGAACAACACTGGATGGTTCGAACCAACCAGTGTGGTTATCTTCTACTTGTCTTGACAATGAACCACACTAAATTTTTTCTACATGTGATTTAAGCCGAAACCCTTCTTATAATTGTTATGGATCACAAAAGCCCCAATTCGACAATTTCTTTTTAGTTTTACCATTTATTATTTTTATTTAGTTTTAATTTTTTAGAATTAATTGTTTCCATTATCTAAGTTTGACCAAAATATTATTTTTATTTTATTGTTTTGATTATTTAAGTTTGAACCAAATATTTTGTTCAAGTTTGACTATTTATTATTCTCGGTGGTGGATGGCTTACTGGACTTACATGTGTACTCGGCAGGTTCCTTACGCGTACTAGGGGTGGCCTTGGTGTACATGGCTTTAGTGGATGTGGACTTGGGGTACTTTACTTACTGTGCCTAAGGCGGACTGGTACAGGGCAGCTCTAGGCTCAAGCACGCTGCAATAGAGAAGGCGGGTAGGTGATATTGTGTCCTATCGGTTTTCACATCCCTAGTTCTTGTTATACCATAAGTAATATACTTACTTTCTTTCGGCAAGGAGCAAGTTGGATCAGCAGTTGTTAGTTGCGCTCCCCGTCCATTTCTATAATGAGACTGTCAATGGCTAGCAGCAATGAGAACCGACTAATCAAAATGAGAGCCTCATCAAAATGAAAATTAGGGCCCCTACATTGTCCTCTTCCTAACCTGTGGGATTGTACTTTGTCCTTTTCGTAAAGGATATTTATCCTCCTCTTAGTAAATTGGGTTGTCGAGTTTCAACTAACAAGAGTTTCAACTATATTTGTCCTCCACTCTCCTCCTCTCAGTAAATCGGGTCTCTCGAGTTTCAACTAACAAGGGGGGTCTCTCAAGTTTCAACTAACAAGGGGTCTCTCGAGTTTCAACTATATTTGTCCTCCACTCTCCTCCTCTCAGTAAATCGGGTCTCTAGTTTTAACTAACAAAGGTGGGTCTCTCGAGTTTCAACTATATTTGTCCTCCACTCTCCTCCTCTCAGTAAATCGGGTCTCTAGTTTCAACTAACACGGGTGGGTCTCTCGAGTTCAACTAACAAGGGGGTCTCTCTAGTTTCAACTATGTCACATATTTGTCCTCCCTAAGTTTCAACTAACAAGGGGTTCTCTCAGAATCAGGTCTCTCTAGTTTGAACTATGTCACATATTTGTCCTCGTCACAAATAAGAGGGATTTGAACAAGGGATTTGAACATGGGTCTTTCAAATTATTTTCACATATTAGATATAATTTTGGGATTCAACTGCGTTAAGTAAGTCATTCAAACGTATGACCATTTCCATGAGAGGTAGTCGTAACTAACTAACTCATTGCATCGAGTGATGCTCACAGGGGTGAAGAAGTGGGATTGAAACTAGTGAAAAGTGGATAACGAATCACATAGCATCAATCATCACTTCCGGGGCTTGCACCCGGTAACCAGGACTTCCCAGGAGGTCACCCATCCCAAAACTCCTCTGGCTCAAGCGCGCTTAACTGTGTAATCCATATAATGCACTGCGTAATCCCCCATACTTAAATTCAAAAAGAGTCAAGGGATCTCTACTTGAATGGTTCATGGGATCTCAACATGTGAAAGTAATACATTCCAGTGAACTATGTGTTGAAAAATGCAGCAGGAAATTATCAATTTGATTTTTCCTTGATTAAATTGAAAAAGTTCGATTTTCCACATCAACTAACAACTTGGATGATGTTAACTTGTGTGACATGGCTTGTGTCACCTAGTTTACTTAATAAATTTGAGGTGGAGGAGTTAAAGTTTAGTTTAGCATATGCAAATGCTAATTTGTAGCAATAGAGGTCAATTATCTCAGGTTGTTGTCAGTTAAACTATTTTTAACTTTTGGAGGAACTAGTGGAAAGTAATATAAATAGTGGGACTTCAGTCAAACTCAGTGATCATCCAGTTAAATGATCAATCTACCCAAAATAGTTGGGGTATGCAAAGAAGTCGAGTTCCCTAAAATTGGTGGAGATTTGAAGGTAGTTTTAATTTCTTATAGCTCACAGAGTTGCAAGAACTTTCTATAACCATAGTGGAGGAGGTAGCTTGAGTAGGAGCTTCTTGTGAAATTGTAGAGGGAATGATTTTTGGTAGCATTAATAGCCTACTAGCAATTTGTTTTGCACCACACTTCAATGTTTTAGGCAGGGTTTTTGAGGGTGGATAATTTTTTCTGATGCATTTTGGTCATGCACGTCCTCACGAAGTATCTTCATAGGTCTGTAATAATTCCTTGCATGCACGTCCTCACTAAATATGTTTTGGGATGTTTGAACTAGTTCCTTGCAAATTTTTGTTTGTCAAGGCTTAAATACTTATGATCTTAGGTGCTCACAACAATCCAACAGTTTATGGCACTCTCCAAATCACCATTCTTGAAAGGATCCAACAAAACTACTTGAGAGGATGATGAGAAGGGCACACTCTTATTGGTACTAGCCTAGAACTAGTGGAATTGGTTGGTCCTAATGGTGTTAGAGTTGTACTACTCTAGTTTGGTGGTTTCGATTGGCTAAGGTTGTTCTTCTATTGAACGGACCTTAAAACATCAAAGTGACTAGTTCTCTACTAAACTAATCAATTTTGAAGAATGTAGCACAACATAGTTAATGACCACCAAATATTAATTTTTTAATAAAAAATACTTAAAAGGAAAAAAATATATTAACCCCAGGGCCCTACAAAACCTAACCTGTGTAATTAATGGTAATATTTAAATTTTAAAGTTAAAGTAAAAGTTGACATTATCCTTATCTTTCCTTTTTGAAAAGGAAAGATAAGGATAATGTCAAATTTTACTTAAATTTTGAATATTAACATTAATTGTTTAGGGTCATTTTAGAGTTGTTCTAACTTCATTCAATTTTGAGAAAGTCAAATTTTAGATCCCATTCAAAACATAGTGGTGACTGTTTGAATTGCTTCTTTGTAATGAGTCCTAGACTTTGACTTCCAATTTTTCATGTGCATTTATTGCATAATCATATTCCTCATGAGACTTTGCAACAGAAGTTGATCTTTAATCCATTGCAAGCACTTGACCTAGCTTAGGGAACAATCAGCTACCCCTCCCAAGTTGCTCCTCAACATTGAAAAGTTCTTTGGAAGAAGGCATTCATTTTATCGACTAGATCATTTTTTCCACTGTGACAGTCCAACAACACCCCTACCAACATATTCTTGACAATCCATCTCATCTTTACTATCTACCATATAACAACTCTTAAATATTGTGTCTCCAATATAAAAGAGGAAGAACTAGAAAGTGCCTTCTTGAACCTGTTCTCAACCCACAATATGTTTATCTTCTCTCTTGTGCTTACACTCTAGTCTTCTCACAACATCAGAATGGCGAATCTTAAACATGGTTTCATGATGTGCATTCAGAGAGGCATAATTCACCCTTGCTTTGCATCAAATTAGCCCCCTAGCATTCCCTTTACCTTTACATGCAAGCATTTATTTTCCTTTAGGAGGATTGTTAAGCTTCCCATCCCTATTTCACCTCCCTCTCCTACCGTCATGAACCTGATCCAAATGCCTCAGCTAATGAGGAGCGGAAGGTTCTAAAGCTTTGTTGGAACAACGATTGACCACCATGTTGACCAGGCTTCCTTAATAGTGATGCCCTGCCACCTGATCAGAGATGGAACCACTGATAAGATCGATTGCCAAAATTCTTGTGCAACATGGTAACTGATAAATAGGTTGGTAACAGTTTTGTTGTAGCTTTTGCAAAGACAACACCAAAATGGGTTGTGTTGCGCTCATTCGATAAGGTTATCTCCTATGGGAATTTTGTTTCTAAGTATGGTCCACAAGAGAAGTCTATTCTTGGGGGGCACTTTGAGCTTCCATAAGTGCTTCCACCAGGAGTCGATGGCTTGTGGTTAATGAGCTTCGGCTAGCACAAGGTAGCCTTCCTTAGGAGGGTATTTCCCAGCTTTCAAGAGTGCCCATATTACCTCATGTTCACCTTTGCCTAACTAGATGTGAGCTTCAGTAAGAGACCCAATATAGGCATTCCATTGTTGTGGAATGTTCAGTCTATGGGCTGATTTCCATGCTTGTTGAAATAATGTTGTATGCTCAAGGTCTGCTATCTGGCTAATATGGGTAATGTTTGCTACTCTGATAAATTTTCTGAGCTCAACTGGCAGCTTGTGGGCATTCCCGTAGCAAATCCATGGGTCTTGTCCAATCCTCATGGCCATTCCAGATTGAATTTTCCAAGTAAATGAAGAAAGACCTCAATAGCCTTTGATTTCAAACACTTCTGCTTTTGCCTTTCTGGGTCCTTTCATCAGGTAAGGAAAGCTGAGGGTTGCTCAGTGAAGGATTTGTTACAGGGTTTGGAGAGTCCAATAGAGGCTTAGATGAGAAAACGTCGGAAATGGGAGGGATCTCGGTAAAATTTCCTGATAGGGGGGCTGAGAAGGGCAACACTGGTTGACACATAGGTGCATTAGCTACGGGCTCCCTAAATTGAGCAACAGAGGGGACACGAGAGCTGGTAGAAGGTGGAAGAGAGGCACAACCTGTCGAGGGGATTCCAAATCTACGGTCAAGGGATTGATCCACAAAGTTAAGGGTAGAAGGCGACATAGGTTGAGCTATGAGGTCTGGCACCTAGATGGGTGGTAAAGGTTTGAATATCACATCAAATTTTCTCTAGATTAAATTTGGGGTGTTGCATTGAAGCCTCCCCCCAAAATATAGGGTTATTGTCATTTCTGATCTCCCAAAAACCATGGTCCTCATTTAGTGCCTGGGTGTAATTAGCCCTATTCCAGATGGAGGATCCACTCGGCCAGAATAAGGGCTGTAACGATCATAGAAGTTCCGATGTGATGAGATCTATCGACCATCCCATTGACTTGAAGGTGATGGTGGAGAAATCCTTGATCAATGAACTACCAAGCTACTATCTTCTCATTAAGCAAACAAACCACTAAAGAATTCATTTCTAGTTCCTTTTATGATTTCATGATAGGTATTATTTTCTGGAGAATTTTTCTTATGTGATGAAAAATAATTTCTAACTTTATGATGAATTCAACAAATAAAACAAATTTTCTACCTTTTAGGTTAGAACTCCTTATTTTACCGAGAATATCTATGGATGATCACATACAGTTCTTGGTTCACCAACAAATTCTAGGGTTTTTGTTGTAATTTCATTCCTACTAGGATTTGAATAGTTGTTTGCACTGAGGTACTTAAATGCTATAATGGCTTCCTCATTTAGTCTCTCTTAATTATTTTGAAACATGGATTCATCCACAAGGGAAAATTCAGAATGCAACCATGGCATTTTCAATCTCTGTTCGTCGTTGGAAGTCACTGCTGCGTCTGGGTAGGTGCTGGGGAGTTCACGAGGGCCTCTTCAAGGCCAATTTACTGCTCTTGGCATTCTTGAGCACTATATAACACTCTGACAGACATTTCAAAAAGAAAATGCAGTGATTCTTGGGATGATCCGGCACTCCGGTGCATTGGATCTCCTCTCTGCAAGCTAGGAAGCATAGCTACGTCACAGAAAGCAAAAGCAGTGAAATTTCGAGGCACCATTCTGAAACCAATTCAAGTTCTTTTTGAAGCCTCTATCTGGATTCACAGTGTAACTCATTCAGTGGACTATTCAAAAGAAAAATCTTCTTTCCCGGCCGACCGTAACAAGGAAATACAGGGTTTCAGTGTTAAAGTCCTCGGTAGCTGATTTGCCAAATTTTAAATAAAAAATATCCGTTTATGTCACAAAAAAGAAAATGGGGAGCGAAGCGCTTAGGGTTTGACGTTGCTCTGCAACTAGCAGACCTTCACAAACTGCGTCGTTCTGCCATTAACCTTCAGCCGTAAGGCAGCTATAGCACAATAAGGACCCACTATCGTGCAATGGAATCACCTCAAGGGGAGGAGATGATGCCTCCCCCCACTGATACGGAAAACAGTCCGTGACAGACTATAAATGTTAGGATGGACCATCTAGAAGATACAACAATAGAGAATGAAAATATGCCAATGAATAACAACACAAATGAAGAACCACGAGTGACATCAAACACCTGCCAGCCGATAGCAGTTGACAGACCCAAAACCAAGCTCCCAAGTCAGCGCATCAACACTCAGATCCAGTTTATGAGGGATCATGCTTTGATAGGAAATTTCATAGGCCTTTGGCCAATGGAGAAAGCTTTGCAGGGTTGGATCACAGCCAAATGGAAGCCAAAAGGGCATATAACACTGCAGTTAGGGCCTAAGGGCTTCTTTACTACCATTTTCAATTGTCTGGAGGATCGAAACAGGGTATTGGATAGAGGACCATATTTCTTCAACTCAGTAGGGTTGTACTTAAGAGGATGGATCGAACACTTTAACCCAGAAAAAGAAGATCTGAACTGGGCCCCGGTGTGGTTGCGCCTTTATTCTCTCCCTCTGGAGTATTGGGATGAAGACTCTTTGTGAGACATTGGGAATGGTTTATGAGAATTCATCAAAGTGGTAGAGGAGACAAAGCTGAAGCGATACACCTCCTATGCACGAATCTATGTATACATGCACCTCAACAAAGATCTCTCGGACATGGTAAGCCTCTACCATGATGATTATGAATGGTTACAAATAATAGATTACGAGCATGTACCATTCTGCTGTTGAAAATGCCACACCCTGGGCCATTTATTCTGAGACTGTCCCTCCAATATGAAATCCATTACCACCCCTTCAATGGAAAAATCCGACCCGGATGGGTTCACAAAAGTTCCCAATAACAAAAATACCCATAAAAAGTCATCTACCTTAGTAAAAAAACCTATCACCAACACCTCCTTGCCTTCAATAAGCAATAGCTTTGAAATCCTTCTCTAGCCGAAGGTTCATATTTTAGATAATCAGAGACAACTTGAAGCCATTCATAGGACTTCCGCCCGTTCTGCTCCATCAAGCTCAAAGAAAGCTCTCACTTCTAAGCAACCTACAAACACAAAAATGCCCTCCCCTAGTAACATGCAGAAAAGGACTGCTGAACGTATGGAGGTAGATAGCACTCAGATGCAGCTCACAATTGTAGATGATATAGAGGCAGAGCAGGAAATAGTACAACACATGGAACAGGAACCAGAGAGCTTTGACATCGGAGATGTAGATATATTGGGACTTGAACAAGCATGTAAGGAAAAGGAATATGACAAAATTCCTGAGCGATAGCTAGAGAACTTAGAAGTAATTCTCTCAAGAGCACAGAAGCAAAGATCATTAGGCATCCAAACTAGTAGTCAGTGGGATGGAAGAAATATATTCAAAGAAAACAAGAAATGAGGATGGAAAACCGATCTTCAGAGAACCATCTGCATAGGGGAGATGCTGGTGGAATCTGGAAGATACTCCAAGCTCACCAAATACTATAATCCCCTTCCCAATCATGAATCATGAAGCTCATCTCATGGAACATCAGAGGGCTCAATAGCCCGGGGAAGGGATGATTAATAAATAACATGCTACAATAGGAAAAGCCTCAAATTCTCTTCTTGTAGGAGACCAAGTGTAATTCCACAACATTGGATCAGATCCTTGCGAAAGCGCGGTCAGGGAGAAAAGAAGTGGTGGTGGAAGCCATGGAAGCCTTAGGAGGGCTAGCCATCGTTTGGGATGATAGAGCTATAACACTTACCAACATACATGCCAGTAAGCACTTTATTCAGTCCAAGTTTCATTTAACAAGGACAAATGTTCATGGACACTTAACTAATGTCTACTTCCCCCAGGAGGCAACAAACAAAGTAGACACACTGAACACCCTAACTCAGATCAACTCAGAAAGATCCCATCCACTTTCAATCACAGGAGGGGACTTTAACATGATTACAAGATTAGAGGAAAAAAGAGGAGGACGGATCAAGCTGGACTGTGAAAGCACGCACTTAAAAAACTACATTCATAAAAATAGGCTTATAGATATGGAATTCAGCAATGGCGTTTATACTTGGAACAATAAGCATGCATATGCCCACCAAATTGCATCTCGGTTAGATAGATTCCTGATCTCTGATGATGCAATACATCTTGGCGGGGATCTCTTGGCCTCTATATTGCCACTCTTTGGATCAGACCATTGGTCTATTAGGCTTCATTGGCAAAGACTAGGAGACAATGTTCGCAGGCCCTTTCACTTTGAAGCCTTTTGTCTGAATCACCCCGATTTTCTTAACATGATCATAAAGACATGGAGAAATTTCACACCACTAGAAGGTGCAAAAATGTACAAGCTCCAATGTCGACCTTTTAATCAGGTGTGAGATTTTGAACGAGAGCTCTCGTGCCCCTATAACCTCACCTCCTGCAGCCCTCCATAGGCCTGCCGCCTGGTAGCCCCTGCTACTGGGCCTCCAGTCTTCCCCTCGGCACCCCCGCAGTTGAGCTCTGCCCTCCTCCTCCGACCAGTGCTGCGATTGGCTCCCTTCTGGCCATTCCATGGCTGGGATCGACCCCTCCCAGGTGCAAGACAATGAAGACCAGGCTAAGATATTCGCCTCTCTCATTTCTGAAAATGCTACCATCCGAAACAAACCCACAACTTCAAAGTTCATCAAGAAATTGGCTGACATCCCAGAAATCTCCCTTCCCCCTAGTCTCCCAAGGAAGGCAACAATCTCTCTAATAGAGAGAGGTCTGGTTGGACAATTTACTGGCCCGTGGCCCTCTCCCAGAGCTGTACAGAAATGGGTGGAGCGCAACTGGAATGCAAACATCCAAGGAAAAATCGCAATAAGATTCTGTGGAAGGGGTTACTACACATTCCTCTTTGAAACCAAACAAGACCGGAATCTCATCTTCAGAAATGGTCCCTACTTCATGGATTCGAGAGGTCTCTATCTGAACAGATGGTCACCTGACTTCGACCCAGAAATGGATATACCTAATGCAGTCTCGGTTTGGGTTCGCTTTCCCCATCTCCCTCTTCATTGCTGGGGAGATGAATCAGTCAAAGCCATTGGGAATGTTGTCAGAAAATACATCGACAAATGCGAACCAAAGGACAACATGCACCCATGTGAAAGGATTTGTGTTGAAGTCGACTTAGGAAAGGGCCTTCCGGAAGCAATCAAGATCAAAGTGGACAAATGGACCCATATTCAGCAGCTGGACTACGAACAAATATCGTTCAAATGTAAGGTATGCCATGAATATGGTCATTTTGCTAATAGGTATAGTAAACTAAAAGAAAATGAAATGAATGAAAATGCTGAAGCTAGTGAAGACACATGGGAACAAGTCAAAAAAAAAGAAAGCAAACCCCAAATAGTCTGGCCGAAAACCAAGGCCTCCCCTAGAAATCCAAGCTGCATCCTTCTCCTCCCCTCCCATCTTGACTCAGGCATTACCCTCTACATCAAGCCCCTTCAAATATTTGGAGGAAGAAGATCCCTCATCCCCCCACTCTCCTCCTGATCCCCAGGAGCCCCCTCTCCCTGAAAGCCAATGCCAAGACACTATCGAATCCTCATTGCCTCTTACTATTTCCTCTCAGCCTCTTCTTGATCCTCCCCTGAACAAAATCACCAGAAGCTCATCTAAAGATCATGGGGGTTCTAGTGAATCCTCCAAGAAACCTGGCCCAGGCAGGAAATCTGCTAAGTAGCACAAGGATGAGAACACGTAAAAGGACATATCAATGGGAATGCAGACACCCATAGAAAGTTATATGCTGGGGCAGCATGACAAAAAAGAAATTGACAAGGACCAAGGGGGGTGAGCACTGTTGGAAATAATACTGAGAGGGGGGGGGGG
>APFE031719348.1:18279-105875 GCA_000404065.3 Pinus taeda
GCTCCCAAATATTTTGAAGTGCTTTACCGTAGGAGTCGTACCATTCCAAAGCTCATGAGGAGTTTGAGTGCTATTTACCCGGACATTTGTTTTATTGAGAATAATAATCGCAGCATGAGCAGCTTCACCCCAGAAGGTGGCGGGAGTTCCCGATTCATCAAGCATAGCACGAGCCATTTTTTGGATTGTTCTGTTCATTCTTTCCACAACTCCATTTTGCTGAGGAGTTCTTGCAGTAGAGAATTCTCTTCTTATCCCATGTTCTTCACAGAAATCAAAAAAATTCATTTGAAGTAAATTCCCCACCTCTGTCAGATCTGAGGCACTTAATTTTGTGACCTGATTGTTTTTCAGCCATGGCTTTGAAGGATTTGAATTTTTCGAATGCTTCATCTTTGTGCTTCATAAGTCCTAACCAAAAAAACCTGGAGAAATCTCAATGGATAATATCAAGTATTCTTCTCCTCGAGGTGTCCTTTTCCTAAAAGGACCACATACATCTGTATGGACTAGCTCAAGAGGCATGCTAGCTGATCCTTCCTTCTCCAGAAAGTTAGTTCTGGTTTGCTTTCCAAACTGACATGATTTGCATATGGTGTTGTCTGGAATTTTGATATCTGGAAGACCACGAATTGCCTGGTATTTTCATGCTTTCCTTATTTGTGAAAAGCTTAGATGCCCCAACCTCCGGTGCCATAACCAATGTTCATCATCCTTGCTTAAATAGCATTGTTTTTTTCCTTCTTCAAATATGTATAGATTATTTGGAGTTCTTCTAACTTTGATCAGTGTTTCACCTGTATCAAGATGACGAACACAACATCCATTTGATCTAAATATTACCTTGGTTCCTTGATCACACATCTGGTTGACACTCAGAAGATTATGCTTCAATCCATCAACATACAAAACATTTCCAGCTTTGACCTTTTCCCTCAACTGAGCAATGCCTTTTCCTTTTATAGCTGCAGGAGTATCATTTCCAAAAGAAACTTTCTTTCCCTTTTCTAAAGCAGAATATGATTCAAGTTTTTCTTTATCACCTGTCATATGCTTCGAACATCCACTGTCGATGTACCATAGATTTTCTTGTCCCTTTGCATAAAAGGCTATCCCACATCTTTCTGTTTGTGGTTCCTTTATTCTCCATGTTCTGGTGCTTGAGGGTAGTTCCATTATCTGCTGAAACCTGCTCCTGCATTCAGAATCTTCATGACCAAAGTTATTCCAAATAGAACATTCAACTTCATTTTCAAGAGCTGAAAAATTGTTATAGGTCCTTTTTGTAATCCCAGTCATACTTCTTTGTTTTTTAGCTTCTCTAGTCATGATTGTTTTAAATGCAACACATTGAGTTGCTTTGTGACCAAAGTTATGGCAAGAGAAACATTGTCCATTGAGGAAGCTTCTGCGGTTATCAAATCTACCGGCCAAATGATTGTAATTTCTATTGTCATCCATTCTTGAAGCAAATTGAGAAGATTTTACCTGTGGCTGGTTGTAGCTTTTGTTCACCCTTAAGATGGATTGCCCCTGGTTTACCTGATAGTATTTGTTTGTTCTTGATGTAATTCATCCCTGCTTTACTTAGTGATCTCCATTGTGCTTTTGCTCATTCCTTCTTGCTGCATCAAGATAACTCTTTGAGGTGGATGCTTGAGATGTTTCTCCATTATACCCCAGACCTGTCTTGTTTAGCGGAGAACGTTGTACATTGATGATCTCATCCAGAGTTTTAGACCCTTTGACAAACTTAAGATTAATAGCCTTTGTTTTTTGAACTTCTTTTCTAAGGCCAACAATTTCACCTTCTAACTTTTCAAGAAATTTTTTCTTTTCATCAATTTGAAATTGTAGAGTATCAATGATCATATTCTTTTCTCTATACATGTCTTGAGTCTAGAAATTTCTTCATAAAAGCTATCCACATCTATAGCATCCATGTAATCATCATATTCAAAGGCCATCAAAAGTTTATAGTCATTACCTCGTTCATCTTCATCACTATTTGATAGACCATCACTGTCTTCATGAGTGTAGTAGCTCTTCTTATTTACATTTTGTTTCTTGCTCCACCTAATAGGTTCCTTTCCCTTGTCGATCTTATCCTTATGAGGAAATTTGGCAGCATAGTGACCTACTCTTCCACAAGCAAAGCATTTGAAGGGAAACTTACCTCTGAATCGTCCAGCACCCCGTTGAAGATTTCTGACAAAATTTGATTCTTCTTCTTCTTCTGACCCATGTCCTGATTCATAGTACTCTCCTTTGCCTGAAGCCTTGAAGGCAACTTCTCTTCTGTCAGATGGACCTGCTTTCCTCATTTCATAAGCAGTTAGAATTCCATGCAGTTGTGACATTTTAAGATGTTGTAGATTCTCCTTTTCTTCTATAGAAGAAACTTTAGATTCAAACCTAGGTGACAAAGATCTTAGAACTTTTTCAACCACAACAGCCTATTTTATTTCTTTGCCCAAACTTTTCATACAATTAACACTCTCATCCACACGAAGAAAATAGTTAGCCACACTTTCATCATTATACATCTTGAGATTTTCATACTGAATCCTGAGGGTTTGAAGTTTTGCACGTTTTACCTGATCATCTCCTTCATAGCTCAGAACAATCTTGTCACATATTTCTTTTGCGGATTTATGCTGCATAACTTTCACAAATTTTGATTGAGATAGGCATCCTAAAAGAGTATTGATTGCCTTTGCATTTGTTTCATATTTCTTCTTTTCTATTGGATCCGTAGGAGTAGCTGATGGAAAAGTATACCCTGTTTCTATGATGTCCCAAACTTTTGTACCCAAAGATTGAAGATAGGCAGTAACTCTTACCTTCCAATATAAAAAGTTTGTCCCATCAAAAAGCGGTGGCCTGATCGATGCTTCCCTCTCATAGTTGCTCATGATGATGGATCTTCCTTCAAGCGGTCAAGCTCCTTCAGAAGGACCTGCTCTGATACCAATTGTTGGAAATAATACTGAGAGGGGAGGGTGAATCAGTATTATCAAATTCTTTTCAATATATCTTCCTTATTTATACTTCGAATTATTCTTCAGATATTGATCATTACTTTGTATGTCAGTACCATGAAATAATGAGCATGAACAAGAAAAACAGATAGTCACACCAAAGAACACCAGATATAAGATGTTAACCCAATGTGGGTGAAAACCACCTGCTGCAATATGTCTCTATCTTCTTTCAATTAGAAACTCCTTTTACAATGATTTTGTATTGGTGCAGTCCTTTACTAGTACGCAGGCTGCAACCTGCAGAGAGCTACAACTCTCTCTCATTTTCCAGTCTCTCCTGGAAGGGAGCTACAACCCCCTTGCTCTTTTACTTCCTTAAGGACCACGTTTCATTAATTTTCAAACTGGATCCATGAACATCAAATAATCATCAAGTACATGAAAATCACCCAATCTCCTTATACAATAAACCAATGAATCACCCGCTCTTCAGAATGCTGCAAACAGAAAAGAATACCAGAAATGTAAACCCAGAACTCTGCTGCAATAGATAAAAGACAATCAACAATTGTTTCAAGATAAGACCGCAACTTCACCAACTGGGGCCTGCGTATATCCGCAGCTCTCCTGAGACTGAATTGCGCAGATCCGCACTAGTTGTTCTTCTGCTCTACGTACTTTTCTTCAGATCCGCACCTTTACTTCTAACATACTGCGTACACCCGCACTGTGCCTTTTTCTTTCCTGCGTACCCCGCACTTCACCCTTTTCTGTACTACGTGTGCCCCGCACTGTGTCCTCTCCTGCTCTGTGTGCCCCGCACTGCACCTTTGGTTTCGCAGTGTACTCCCACACTGATCCTTTTACTGAGCTGCGTACCCCCGCACTGCACCTATGGATGGCATGCGGACTTCTGATTAGGGCCAAATTTACAGTCCTCTAATGTGCCACATTCAGTTAGATCCACAGATCTGATTATGCGCTCAAGGGATCACAACTTCATAGATTCACCTTCAAATCTACTTTGATTTAGATCAAACATTTTACATTGACAACCCAATATTTCAGATCTTAAGATATTCAATTGAAAAGATACCTTAGCCAAGAGATCTCCTTCCCTATTTATAGTCAAGCCCTTATTCACACCATGGGATAAAACCATCAATAACCAATACAAGGGATCCAACCCGGGGCTAAAATAGATCCTATATCACGGGCCAAAACCATAGCATCAGAAATGGCGGGCTAAATACCACGGGCCAAACATAAGAAACCCCACTTGAGCGCACTTCTCTGCCTTGAAGTGAGTGAACTGGGATTCCGCACCTACTGAACGGGTAACCTGCGGCTATGACCGCACCTCCTACATGGTGAACCTGCGGGTCCACACCTTTTGAACCATTCACCTGCGAGCCTCTTAATTTCCATCATTTTGAGAGCCTGAACAGACCATTGCCACTTGAGTGAGTTGCCATCAAGTACAACACCTGTATCATAGAGCCATACCAGAATCATAATGCCAACAAGCACCTCCCCGCATACCGCATATGCAATGATGAAAATATTATCTTGGAACATCAGGGGACTTGGGTACCCCTCTAAGGTAGCAGCCCTAAGGGATCTTATCATTTATGAGAATCCAAGAATTATTATGTTACAAGAAACAAAACAAAACCACAAGGAAATGAATAAAGTCATTGAGCAGCAGAGACAATATATAGGAAGCATTAGTGAGGAAAGAGGAGCCTCAGGAGGAGTAACAACAATTTGGAATCAAGGTATATGGAACTGTATTTTGGAAATAATAAATCAACACTGGATCAAAACAACTCTAGAAAATAAAGTAGATTAGCAATCCATTATCATCTACAACAACTATGTGTCGAATCACTGTAGAGATAAGGATAGTTGTTGGCATGATCTAAAAGACAATATGGACGCAGAAGAGAACACTAACATTATTCGAGGAGGTGACTTTAATTTAATCCTCCACACCAATGAGAAAAGGGGAGGCAGTTTTACACCTGATCCATATAGAATACAGTTGGAAAATATCATGCAGGAGCATGATCTTATGGATGTCCCTCCAAAAAACCATAGATACACTTGGAACAACCATAGGATGGGTGCCGGTAACATCATGGAGTGGTTGGATAGAATTCTCATCAATATTACACTTCTCTCTGCTTTCTCTGTCAGATATGCTAACATTCTAACATGCTCTGCCTCCGACCACTTCCCAATAGCTCAAAAGCTGGAAAAGCATAGGCCACTTGAGCCTATTCCATTCAGATATAGTTCTCTTTGGAATGATATACCAACAGTTGCAGTAATTGTTTACAACTCTTGGATCCCACACATGGAAGGCTCTCCCGGTTTCATTTCGGAAACAAAACTATAGAAAACAAAACAAGCCATAAAACAATGGGCTAAAACAAAGTATCAACAACTAAAGAAGGTAAAAAAAGAAATTAAGAACAATCTGGAGAGTATCCAAAGAGCAATAGAGGATAATGGCCTTTCCCAAGAGAACAAACAACAAGAAAATGAACTCTACTCACAGTTATACCGAGTTAACAGAGAAGAGGAAACAAAATGGAGGCTCAAGTCGAGACAATTATGGTTACAAGGGGGTGACAAGAACTTAGTTTTTTTTACAAGCAAATGATAGCCAGAAAGATAAGGAATAATGTTAGCTCCATCCTAGATGTAGAAGGTGATAGACAAAGCACTCAGGAAGCCATTCGAAGAGCTGCTACAGATCACTATCGGGACCTGCTAACTAAAGAAAAGGAAGCAAAGGATTATACAGATTTATTGCAACATCTCCCAATAGGGATAAGAAGGGAAATGAACGACATTTTAAGTGAGGAGATAGATGAGGAGGAAATCAGGAGATCAATCTGGACTCTTCAACTTGATAAAGCCCTGGGACCGGATGGCTTTCCCATCTACTTTTATCGAGCATTCTAGGGAATTATTAAAAAGGACTAGACAAAAATGCTCAATTGGATCCAACAAAAAGGAAAAATAGGAGGATATACCAATGCTACTCATCTAGCACTCATACCCAAAGAAAACAGGTCATCTTCTTTTGCTCGTTTTAGGCCCATATCACTTTGTAACTCCTCCTATAAAATCTTGACAAAAATCATTGCTACCCACCTAAAGCCTTTGCTCCCTTCTCTCATTTCCAAAAATCAAGGGGGATTCTTACCAAACAAACAAATAATTGATTCCATTTTACTTGTGCAAGAAGCCATCCATTTGAGTCAAACCAGAAATGAGAAAGGGTTTATCCTCAAGCTTGATCTGGCCAATGCATTTGATAGAGTGAGACACTCCTTCCTCTTGGCAGCTTTGAAGAAGATGGGATTTGATGACCGCTTTCTCAACCTCATTCGAGCCTACATTTCGGGGCCATGGATCTCCCCTCTTGTAAATGGCAGACCTGGAGAAGTTTTCCAATCCTCTAGAGGCCTCCGACAAGGTTGCCCCCTCTCACCTTATCTCTTCATTCTAATGGTTGAATCCTTCAGCAGAGCGTTGGACTTCACCTGGAGGGTTAGCTTAATCACAAGAATAAAATTTGGGGATGTGGTCAAGAACATAAATCATTCACAATTTGCTGATGACAACCTGCTGATTCGAGGGGCCTCCACCACAATAGCTAAGCGCTTCAAATCTCTCCTTGACAAATACATGAGCTACTCTTGCGGAATGGTAAATAATTTGAAAAGTTTCATATATGGCTGGAACACAACAGTACAGGTGCTTCACAATATCACCATCATCTTTGGAGTCACATGCGAGTATGATTGGACTCACTTCTCTTACTTGGGCATGCCTGTAAGTGCTAGACCTTTGAGAGCAGAAGTCTGGGACACAGTAGATGACAAAATGAAAAGAAAAGTGCAGTAGTGGGGATCTATTTGGCTCAACCTAGCTGGTCGCTTCACTCTTCTTAAGTTAGGTATATCTTCTCTCCCCCTACATCATTTTTCTCTTCTTCAAGCTCTGGCCTCCTTCGACAATAAAATGGAAATCGTCCTTCACCAATTCCTATGGCAGGGGGGGAAATGATAAAAAGAAATTCAACTTGATTAATTGGAAGTAGGTGATCCAGCCCCAAGACCGAGGAGGTATTGGAATTGGATATCCTAAATTTCTCAATATAGCCTTTGGAGGCAAAATTATCTGGAGACTCATTACTAGACTCCCAGCGTGGTGGAAAAAAGTTCTGGAAATTAAATACCTCAATTTTCCTAGACAGCAGCTTCTTGATCGAGATATTCCCAATAGAGAATCCTCCAAAATTTTGCGATTATGCAAGAGATCAATTCCACTTATTTCTAAAAATACTTCAAAAATCTCCAAGGGAGGTGCAAGCATCAATATTGGAGCAAACAGAATCATGGGTCAGCAGCCAATAAACAGACATGGGGGAGCCCACCCTATCCTTTTCTTTTTTGAAAGAACAAGCATTCATTACCTGGACCAGATCTCCCAATGGGATCCTCACACCCTTCTTTGGTCAGGTTGGGCCTTCACATCCATACCCAATAGTCTTAACTCAAGTCTTTCTGTCCTTCAATCCCTTTTGCACAATATAGCCCCTGTCAAAAAGAACGATCTTGATGTGTTTCGTTGGGACCCATCCGGATCCTCTTACACCATCTAAGCTAGTCACCATTATATTTGCAACATCAGCTACCCCATGCCATGTTGGCACCACTAGAAGGTGGTTTGGAAATCCGAGGCAATTCCAAAAATCAAGTTTTTTCTCTGGACCCTCCTCAAAGGGAAAACCCTCACGGCCGAAAATTTGCAAAAGAGGGGAATTAATGGCCCCTCTCATTGTCCTAATTGCTTAGTTGCTGAAGAATCAATGCATCATCTCTTTATTGAATGCCCTTTTACCATCAACTACTGGAGGAACTTGTCTCATAACAATCAAATCCCATGGAACACCAAAAACACCATAGGAGAAATTCTTTAAAAATGCAAAGAAAAACTACCCCTGGCAGCACAGGAAAAATAACACAGTGAAGAGAGTCTGGGACATTCTTCCCCACAATATGCTATGGAATATTTGGCTAGCACGAAATCAGAAGGTTTTTAAGGATAAGGACTCGACTATTAGAAGCCTTTGCACCAAGGCAAGGAGTCTTGCCCTTGAGATCATCTCAGTCAAGAATCCAAGAAGTATAAATGTCAGTGAACTCAGCATAGAAGAACGCATTTTCATTAGACACCTGTTAGACCAAAACACCAGCAATCAGAAGAGCAACACCGCTAGCAACAGAAACAACAATGTTTCCCCTAACTAGAAGATCAGGCTAAAAGAGGGAGAATTTGCAGGTTGGCTTAAAAACAGTAATAGGCATTATCTCTGCTTCGATGGGGCCTCAAAGTCAAATCCCGGGGTAGCAAGGGCGGGAGGAGTTATTTTTAATGCTAATGGGGATAACATACTCTCATACGAGTGGGGTCTTGGCCACACTTCCAATAACAGAGCAGAAGCCCTGGCCCTTTACCAAGGTCTTATCCAACTTGGGAAGCTTGGTATAGGCGCAATCATGATATTGGGAGACTCGACGATAGTCGCTAGTGCAATGGTTCAGAACAGGGATATTCCCAATGCTCTCCTTCAGCAGATTATCAGATGGTGCCAAATTTTAGGACACACCATGAAAGATGTGTGCTACTATCATGTTTTGCGATCACTCAACAAAATTGCTGACAGTCAAGCCAACAAAGCTTGTGCCAAATCACTGGGTTTCCTTATCTGCAATGGCATGGAATCATTTCAGCATATACCATAATGAAGAGACCTCTTGGATCTGAACAACATCTTAGCTCATCCGATATACCTTTGGTTTCTTCTGTTCCTTTTTCCCAAGGAACAGCAGGAAAAATGAAACAACAGAAAAAACCGGAAGAGCAGAAAGGAACAGCAGAAAAGAAAAACATAGCTCCAACAAATTCGTCAAGCTTGAAGCAACTCGACGCCGACGACAAACCTAAAGAGTCCACTGCTCGACACATAAGCCATAGTAATATAGATTGATATGCTTTGTAAATGATATTATTTACTTCTATAGTTTGTTAGGATTTACCTTTGGTCTTTGGTTTTTAGAAGCCCAAAAGGCAGGATTAAGGAGGAATTTTGTTTAAGTTGTAACTCCTTCTTCCCTAGCTCTTCTTGGCACCTCAGCATGTATTTTAGGAGCTCATTCTCCCTCTTTTTTTCAGATTTATAATAGCAACCGTATTTGTCAAAAAAAAATAAAGTTATGGGTGAGAATCTTCTAAGAAATGAGGATCAAGTCTATATTAGTCTTAGCCGTTGATTAAAGACTGAATCTCAGTCATTGATTCATCAGCAGGAAAAGTATAAGAGAAGATGTGAGAGTCATTTGGAGATACACCAGGAAAATACTCAATACCCTGAGGGAAATCAATTCTCAAGGAGGAGTTTTATTTTAGAGGGAGAGTTGTAGGGTGAAGGAAGAGGAGGGAATCAGCAACAGTCAGTGACTAAGGAGGAGGCGACGCATGGCATTCGAGATACGACGCAGAGGGAAGAGTAGGGAGACAGCACCATTGGAGACGCGGTCCTCATGCAGGCTGATGCAGAAGTGACGCAGAGGAGGGTCAAGGGTCTCCAGGGTGTCAGAACTCCTCTAAGAGGAAGAGAAATTTTGTCTCAGGTGTTTTCTCTCAAAAGTGTCTCAGTGTTCCTGTGGAATCATTCCTTGTAAAGCGATTGTTGATGAAGATAAATAAGACCCTCATATGCTGCACTGATTTTCACACATTAGGTTTTTTGGGGGACAATTGTCCAAAAACTGTGTTGATGTGATTGATTCTTGTGCTTGTATATCACTGTTATTTTCTCTATGTAATTATGTGATAACTGCAGTAGAATTTATTTTAATTTTTACTTGAGGGTTTCGTAAATAAATTATTGTGAAAGATAAGTAGGTGAAATAAATCAATTACTGCAGTAGAATTTTGTGTTAGAAATTTTCACATGGTAGCAGAGAAGAGATCGGGCAACAGGATTAAAGAATCTCCTATGAGTCAGGAGCATGATGCCAAGACATCAACTCAGAGGGACTCACATAGATCTGTAGAGAAAGAAGATAACACGAAGAACATGGATCACAATTATTCTATGTTAACTTCCAAACTGGAAGTAGTCACTTGCTTAGCGAGTTCTGCCTCTTCTGAGGTTTGGTATATAGATAGTGGAGCTTCCTGGCATATGACAAGAATACAAGAATGTTTTTCGAATTATCAGGAAGAAAGGATGAATTTTCGTATCACCATGAGAAATAAGGCAAAGTGTACCCTCGTAGGAAGAGGTATTGTAGTCTTTCAAACAGAAGCAGGGGATCGACTTCGGGAAACCAATGTGTTGCATGTGTTAGGATTGGGAATGAACTTACTCTCTCTATCTAAGCTTCAAAACAAGGGCTATGATGTTTACTTCATTAAGGAGAAAGTATATGTCAAATGCCCGAGTTGGAAAAAGAAGGCCTAGTTTGGAATCAGAAGTAACATGTTGTATAGATTACAGCTAGAATCTCCGATGGCACTAATAGGCATCAGTGGGGATAAATATTTGAATGAACTATGGCACGGGACGATGGGACACTTAAACCATGGGGCTCTGAGAATTGTTGGGAAAACAGTATCAAGAGTTCCATAATTAAGTACCGAACGAGATGATGTATGTAGAGGATGCGCATTAGGAAAGTACGCCAAGGCAAAATTTTCCAGAAGCAACAATAGGGCTAAGAGTGTTCTGGGATTGATACACTCAGATATATACAAACCCATGTCCACAAAATCTCTTAGCGGTGCTGAATATTTCATCACCTTCGTTGATGACCATTCCAGAAAGACTTGGATCTACTTTCTAAAAACCAAGGATGAGGTTTTTGGTCAATTCTAAGAGTTCAAGGCTCTAGTTGAGAATCTGACAGGAAAGAAGATAAAGATATTGCACTTAGAAAATGGTGGATAATACATCGAAAAGGACTTCACTGGTTTTTGTGCAAGGGAAGGCATCAGAAGAGAGTGGACATCCCCCTATAATCTGGAGCAAAAAGGAGTAGCAGAAAGGAAGAACTGAACTGTTGTTGAAGCAGCCAGGAAATGTTGTATGATCACGATATGCCCAAGTTTCTATGGGCAGAAGCATGCAACATAGTAGTGTATATCCATAACAAGGCTCCTCACAGGGCATTAGGAAAGATTACTCCAAAGATTGTCTTTACCAGTAAGAATCCTGAGGTGAGTTATTTTAAGATATTTGGGAGTTTGGCATACTGCCATGTACCCGAAGAGAAGAGGAAGAAATTGGATCAGACTGCGAAGAAAGGATATATTGTAGGATATAGTGAGAATGCTAAGGAATATAGAGTCTATCTTCTAGGGAATAGGAAGATTGTAATTCAACGGGATGTAAAGTTCATGGAGGATAGAACCTTCAGAAAATCCTGAGAAATGCCTTCCAAAGAGCTGTCAAAGGATGATCCGTTGGTCCAACCACTTCAACCAGCAAAAACTAGCGCTAGTATTTCTCCTAAAGACAAAGCTCTAGAGGTGGAGCCTTAGGAAGAGGAGGAGAAGATAGATATACCCACTACCAGTGATAGAACGAGTCGGGAACTTCAACAGATACTACGAGATGCAGATGATGTTGTTGGGGAACCCATGAATGAGAAAAGGGAGCGTAGACAGCCAGGCAGATACCAAGCTTTGGTGGCTCAGGCTGGATAACCCTCCATTTTTCAGGAGGCCATTCAACATCAAGTATGGGTAGATTCTATGGTGGAGGAATACAGTTCCATAATGGTCAATGATGCCTGGGAAGTGGTACCTAGGCCTTAGGGTAGGTCAGTTGTAGGGTCGAGATGGCTCTACAAATTCAAATACACTGCAAATGGCAATGTAGAAAAATACAAAGCCAGGTTTGTGGCTAAGGGGTTTGCTCAGAAGAAAGGGATAGGCTACGAAGAAACCTTCGCCCTAGTAGCCAGGTATACTTCTATTAGATCCGTGATATCCCTTGCAACTCAAATGGGGTGGGAGGTTCACGAGATGGATGTCAAGACGATGTTCTTGAACAAGGTGATAGAATAAGTATACATTGAACAACCAGAGGATTTTGAGACACATGAGAAGAATCTCATGTATGCAGATTGAAGAAAGCTCGGTATGGGCTTAAAAAGGCACCTACAGCATGGTATGGTCGAGTTGATGGATACTTGCATAAGATGGGATTCGTCAAGAGTGACGCAGATCCTAACCTCTACTATTTGGTTGTAGAGAATGAGCCTCTAATCCTTGTTTTATATGTGGATGATCTCTTTCTGACAGGATCATCTAGGCTCATCAAATATTGCAAGGAGAACCTAGCCACAGAACTGGGGTTGTAAGTTTGGAGACGCGGTCCTCACACAGGCTGATGCAAATTGACACAGAGTAACATGAAAGTGACGCAAAGGTGGGTGAAGGCTCTCTAGGGTGTCAGAACTCCTCTAGGAGGACGAGAAACTTCGTCTCAGGTGTTTTCCCTCATAAGTGTCTCAGTTTTCCTGTGGAAACATTCCTTGTAAAGCGATTGTTGTTGAAGATTAATAAAACTCTCATCTGCTACACTGATTTTCCCACATTGGGTTTTTCCTGGGACAATTGACCAAAAACAACTGCGTTGATGTGATTGATTCTTCTGCTTGTATATCACTGTTATTTTCTTTATGTAATTATGTGATAATTGTGGTAGAATTGATTTTAATGTTTACTGAAGGGTTTCTTAAATAACTTACTGTGAAAGATAAGTAGGTTAAATAAATCAGTTACTATAGTAGAATTTCGTGTTAGAATTTTTCACAGTCTATAGGAAGAAACCCCATATGACTAGGTACCTTCATGCTCAGTCTCATCATTTTCATGCACATAAGTCATTGTTAATGCCATTTTCAATAGAGTTATTCATAATTCTAATATAAACCACTGAAAAACAAAAAAACAAAAACAAAACAGACAAACAAAAAATCTCACTTTAGGGAACCCTTTGGAATAATGGCTACTATATCTCTAGATAAATATAAATTTTCTCAAATTCAATCATCATATAAAATCCAACCATTATAAATAATTCAAAAAAATGTCTTAATGCAATAATTCCCAAGTTAATGCCTTCATGCCCTACATTCAAGGTGTTTTAAAAAATAATTATTAAAATACTTGTTAAAAAGGACAATTATTTAAATCCCATAAGACTTTATAACATGTCTTCACTCGTGTCAAAAATAAAATTGATCTATATCTCAACCAAGATGCATCTAAAATTTATGCTCTTGTGGAAACATAGGTGTTCCTTAAAAAACAAACTTTAAGAGTCAAATCAGTACCGCCAAATTTACAACTAATGAATACATACTCCAAATTAGGTGTTCAATAAAATCCATAATGTTAGGATATTTAGATGCTTAGGAGTTAGTTAATTTTAACTTGGTCTAATGTGTCTATTAGATAAAAGTTTGTTTCTTAGTGTGTTTATTTAGTATGAATTAGTTTCATTGTAATCTTATGATCATCATATGTTCTAGATATAGAGTGATATGAGGGAACATATTCTCATTGATATTAATGGCTATTGATATGTGTCTTAACACTAGACTGGTCCATGATATCTATTTAAATGGTATGGAGATTCATGGTTGATGATAAATCGTGAGAAATCTCTTATGTAAAATATTTTCTTTTGCATTAATAAAATTGTCTCAAGTGGTCGGGTTGGTTGGGGTCGTGGGTCGTTTCCCTCTCAGAGGGTTTTAACCACGAAAAAATATTGGCACTGTGATCTTTGATCGAGTTGTTTGAGTGGTTATTGAAGGTGTTCGTCATGTATGGAATACCCTATTTACTCGAACATGGTATCAGAACCCATTTGAAGAATTACTCTTGTTGGTGATCAAGATCTTAAAACTTGTGTTGTTGCATTTTTTAAATCTTCTATTATATATTATTTTGGCCTAAATAGATTATTCCAGTGTCTGAAATGTTTTTTTGAGCTAAAAACTCATTTTGTTTCATCTAAAAGGTCTCTGTTTTCTCGTGATACAACATTTTTCATTAGATCCGAAGGTATATACTCCAAATACATCCTTTTTTTTAATTATTTTGCATAAACCTCATATTTTGGTTTTTTTTTATATTACAGGTTTGATATTCTTTATGGTCTATGTATGCTCTATTCCCTGCACTATGTGTGATATTGAAAAATAAGAAATAGAATAGAAAGTGTTTTCTTGACCGCATGTGCTCTTTGTTGTGTGCTTTGTGCGATCTTGGAAAATCATAAACAGTGAGAAAATTCACATTTTTTGGGTAAGCTAACCAAGATCTAACCTCTTTATTGATAAAATTTGGAAAAAAAAATTGAATTGTTATTTATTTTTGGATGAGTACATCTTTTTTAGTAAGCACATAGTTCAAGGCAGAGCTCCAACAAAAACACCCTCACCCTCAACAACAACAACACCAATGCCCCACCCTCCTTCACTACTATTGTTATGTCTTTTTCACTAGCTCACTTTGTTAAAAATTACTTTACTTAGTAAGAGACTTTGAGTTCAAATATCCTTTTAAGTTATTTTTGAAAAAAATTATGCAAACTTGAGTTATTTCATAACTTTATTTTAAAGTGTATTTCACTTGTCTTATAAAAGTGAATCACTATAAAATAACTTCAATCTTTAATATTTTTGAATTTTGCATGCAACTTTCATTTATAAAGTAACTTCATTGTAAAAGTGATTCTCACTTGTTTTATAAAAGTGGGTCACTTCATAAAGTAATTTATTTGTAAAAGCGAGCTTATAGGCAAAGTTAGTCAAAGGAAAAAAATTTATCATCATCCATCAGCACATGGATCAATTTATACTTGTCATGTGGTTCTTTTCTATTGTTAATGCCTTTATTTAAAAAGGATATAACTTTCACATTCAAGGTTTGTTTTCAGTGATGTTTTTTAAACAACCTATTTTTTCGAGAGATTTCTATCCAAAAAAACAATTTTATCTTTTGAAACCACATTATCTTCATATTGTAATATGGCAACTCCGAGTGAACTTTTTCTTACTGATACTAACTACTTCTCATGGAAATCCCATGTAGAGGATGTATTGAGAAGTAAATAATTGTACTAAATTAACTTGGGACAAGGAAATTCCCCCACTAATCATGATAAGAAATCTAAATGGGATAATAGAAATGACAAACCCCGTGGATTAATCGGAATGTATGTTTATCCTAATTTGTAATTTCATATTCAAGGAACTGATGCTCGAGATGAAGCTTGGGAAAATTTACAAAAGATAGTTGGTCATGCTAATATTATTTGATCTCGTCAAGTTCAAAATCAAATCATGACTTTAATTCAGTAACGCACCCTTCCCCTATCCTCACCAATAACCATAGGGTGTTTGCTTTGCAGTTAGAAAATTGGGGTTATTTTTTTTTAACTTGTTATCATCAAAGAATACTAAATCTTGTAATTTAGTTAGATGGATCAGTGGTAGGTTTCATTATACACACACACACACAGAGAAGAGAGAGAGAGAGAGAGAGAGAGAGAGATGGTCATACTTACGCAACTTCCCTATGGTAAAGTCAAAGGGAATATCTACCAACCCTCAAACTTGCACACAACTTGAATTCAATAAGGAATTCCATAGGTGCCAATGCCCATCGTCATTACAAGGGGATGCCCTCCCTACTTAGGTATATTATCTAATTATGCTTGTATGCCTTGGATGAGGATATTTTCCTATTTACTATGATATATACATTTTCCTATTTACTATGATATATAAATAAATATATATATATATGGTCCTACCTATGTAGCTTCCACATGGTAAATTCGAAATTACTTGATTATGTAAAATTACCTTCATCCAAACTCATGCCCCCAAGGATTTGATTTACATTTTTATCAATATTAGATAGACAACCTTGATATACGCTTCCAAGTTGATCCAATACAGGGGTATGGATGTTGCTTAGGTCCACACAATGTCTATCTTACTCACATTGAATCCATAACATAGAATGCCTCATCAAGGCAAGTCAAAACCTAATCGTGTTAGTCTATAAATCAGTCAAATGAATGTGTGTAATTTATGTCAATATGGGCATAGCTTTTGGATGCAAGTTCTTGAGTTACTAAATTATCACCTCAGTTATGGTTAAATATGGATGAGACTCCTTCCATGGCTTGAAATTTGTTTTTAATTCTCTACCTATGAGGCAACTTTCATGTCACCAGCAGCCAACTTCCCAACGCTATTAAAAGTCACTTGGATGGTCCTAGGATGAATCCTACAATTAGCTTTGAATTAGTCTCAGCACATGCTTAAAGTAGAGTAGAAAGTGTTCAAGTAGATGATATTCATCAATCAAGACCAACTTGAGGGAGTCACCTATAAAATGGTTGTCAATCATGTTTGAACAATTAAAGAGAACAATTCTCTAAAGCTATCCTTGGAGATAAGAAAAATATTAACAATTAATCCAAAATATTCTCTAGCAAAGCATAAAAAAAATGGTCAAGGGTAATCCATGTCATATAGATAGATGAGAGGAACAGATATCATACATTCTTAACCACATATAGGTCAGTGCATTAATGGAAATGGTGTTCACCTTTCCTACACGCCTTGGACCAAAGCCTTAAATAATCAATAACATTCAAATGAAAGATCAATCACTTTGACCATAAACCTTGTCAAGATTTGTCTTCATGAAAAGTTATCGTTGGCTTGTCTCTTGACCCACTTGAAATAATCTCAAGTAGAAAATGAAATGTTAAGGATATGTCTCTATTTAACAACCCTAATTTCTATTGTCGCACTACACACCAGGTGAAGGTAGACTAATTAGAAATCTAGAGGGATCCTCTTGAAACTCTCTATTTGTAGCCGGAAACTTCTAATAATTCAAAATAGGTTGCATTTAGGTTTAATATCTTAATCCTCCACATTTTCAAGTCATAAATATATTCATTCACCATTTGTTAGTTGTCCATATTTAAACCGGTCCAATTCAATTTGGATGTGTGATTGAACTAGGATATTGGAGCATATTATTTTTCCTTTGCCTCTTTTGACTCCTGATAACTACCTATAGGTTCATAATTAAACTCATGGGAAATGAGGTTGTGTATTTCAGCTCAAGAAATCTCTTCAAATGTTATTATTTTTAGGTTGGTATATCTTTATTTTGAGGTCTATAATATAGCCTTACAACTGACTAATAACAGTAGAATCACTGAGGTGGTATAATAATCAAGGTTTCTTTTCAGGAAGTTTAATGAACTGAACCATCCTTTCATCACAACTTTACTCAAGCCTCAATATGAAATTTTTCATGCCAAGTAATTTCCTCCTCTAATTGTATCTCTGAAAACTGATTTCATTACATTTGTGATGAATTGTTTTGTAACCATTCTTATCATTATTGCTTCCTTGATAATTTCTCCTTGGGGTAAATATAATAGGACGCCATCTTATTCAAATGAAATCCTAACAACAATACATATAAACAGCAACCACAATCCTAATAGTCCACTCAAGAACTATTTTGGCAATTGATAAGAGGGTATGCTTAAAACTAAACAAGATTGCTTATGGGTCTGCTAAGGAGACAAGATGTAAAGTAAACATAATCCTTGAAAAACCTATGGAGTAGGAAGTTGTGTAGGAGTAATTTATAATGTTCACCTATTCCCTTGCAGCCCATGGTTTGCTATGGTAATTAGAATCAATCTCTCAATAACTGTGTTGCACCCTGTGATTCGTAGAACCGGTTAACTCAAGATGGTGACCACAGCATGTAGGACTTCTTATTTTCATATACTTACACACATAGTAAAATTACATGCTATTAGTTGTAGCATTAGGCAAAGGTCCAATTATGGAAGTATTTACAATCATATCAACAGTCTAAGTGTAATCATAACATGAGTAATTCCAAATTCATGAGAAGGCATCTTTTAACACATTGAATTTAGCAAATAAACCATTTCAGAAATATAAACATTACACATCTCAAACAAGACCGGGCAACTGAGTCGGGGATTGTAACTCTCCTCCCAACCGTAGATTGGGATGCACTGTGGTTTTTCTTTCAACCCAGCCACCCCCAAGCCAGATTCTAGATTTGAGGAGGTATGCTTAAGGGATGACACCAACACATTTTTCACCCCTGTGTGCCATATGAATGTAGGATTCCTTCTTAGATGTTGTTTTCAACTTTCTTCAATCAAAGTATGTGCACAAAATTTCCTCTTAATACTCTACCAAGCCTTCCCTTAGTCACTTTGATGTCCACCCATGTCCATTTTCTAGTGTAGGTTTATCAGAGGTTTCATGAATGCTTCTTCCCAAAATTTCAGTAGGTTCACATGGAAACTCCTCAATTGTGAATGTTAATATCTCCTCTAGAAAGAAAATATCCCATCCACAATGTGATGATCACCCATTGTTTAGTTGTACACCTATCTTTAGCTTCCGTAAGATGGATCCTCAGTACCATACAATGATCACCCTATGCATAGAATCCCAATATCTTCAGTTGATTGTATTGTGGGTCCTTCTTAGTAATATGATTCTCACCTTCAGTGTGGGTCTCCCTGTCTTCTCTACTTGAGTTTCCCTTTTTTATTTTTTTTCTACCATTTCCCTTTATGTATTTCCTTCATTCATTCCCTTCCTATGTATCCTCCAATAACTTATCATTCTTCTCCCTCTTTCATCCAATATGCCTTCCCTCCAATTGCTTGAGTCCCATCTTCAGGTTGTTATTGTCCAGTCTAGTCAAAATATTTCACTTGGTTGTGTATGTTTGGCCATCATCTTTTTGTCCAATCACATTGGTGCCATGCAATTCTCTATCCTCCCAGATTGTTTCTTTTGGTTATTCCTTTTTACCACTAGTGACAAAAATATTTACGTGCACCTAGTCACACATTGACCCTTGATGTGTGGCCAATTTCTCATTGGCCCTGTTGTCATGCATTTGGTTGTCCCAAGGCATGCTCTTGTCTCATTCTCAGTTGATATTTTGTAACATGTCCCTTATGCACACTTGTCAGCCTCCATGATCTCCATTAAACCAATCAGCATCCCAAGCAACCCCCCCCCCCCTTAGTTTTGGAATCTGTCGCCCTGGATCAACCTATTTTTATTTAATTTAATTTTCAATAAATGGGAAATATAACTGGGCTTGTCACAAATTCCTAATGATTTCTCTTGATTTGAAGATTAATTAACTAATTTTAAAACCCTTATACATTTTCTTAAATATTGGTAGGCTACTCTAGACGTCGAACATTGCATAATTATTATTACTTCAAAACTCAATTTTCAATACTTTATTTTTGTACCTACATTTTATGCCACTATAGAAGCTTTGGGAACTACCTATCAAAATCCTTCTCTTAAACTTTTTGTGACTCTTTGATTAGAGGAACTGGTTATCAAAATCCTTCTCTTAAATCTTTTTGTAACTCTTTGATTAGAGAACAAGAAAAACTCTTGCATATTGGAGTGATTATCATTGCAGCTACATCTAGCAAGGCCTTAGTATCCCAATAGAAATATAAAACCAATTATCCAAAGAAGTGGCATCCTCACAAAAACATGAAAAATAAGGGTTCCAAATCATCTCAACCAGCATCTACTACTAGTGGTGATAAAGGACCAAAATCAAAGAATAAGAATACTAATAGACATTGCAACTATTGTAAGAAAGATGGTCATCTAGAGTCCAAATGATTTAAAAATATGGAGGCATTGGAAGCAACAATGAAGAAGCACAAGACCAACCTTAGTTATTCTTCTAGCACTTCTTCTCATGGACATGCACTTTCCTCTTCTAGTTTCTTCTTTAATAATGCAACCTCTACTTCTTTTAATGAATGGCTTATTGATTATGGAGCATCTTATCATATGGTTAAGTATAAAGCCATTTTTTCTACTCTTAGTGATTGTAACACCAAACAAATATCTATTGGTGATGATAGATATCTTAATGTTGTATGATCTATAAAATTTCAAGTAGATAATGGCCATTTCAATGATGTATTATATGTTCCAATTCTTTTCTGCAACCTTCTATTAGTATATCAACTCACGTATTCATGTGAAGGTAAAATAGTAGAGTTTTCACCTCACAAATTTGTAATTAAGGATTTGAAACATCCTAAGCATGTCCTTGCCACAAGAATAGTTGATGATATTAGTTGGACGTACAAGTTTGACAACTTTGGGTCATCATATTTTCCCTCATTTTTTATTTCTCATGGTGATAACTTGAGTAAACTTTGGCATGAGAGATTTGGTCATCTAAATTATTTCTCACTGCAACAACTATGTAATCAAAACACAATGATTGGTTTTCCTCTCATTTCTTGTAGCGATGGTGTTTGTGCTATTTGTGTTCTTGACAAACATCATAGGGACAGTTTTGATAAACATACCTCGTGGTGTGCCTCATCCCCTTGCAACTTATTCATGGTGATTTATGTGGTCGACTTTCTTCTCCTTCCTTATTTGGGTTCAAGTATTTCTTAAGTTTCATTGACGACATTTTCAAATGCACTTGGGTTTATTTCTTAAAACTTAAGAGCATATTTTCTAGCATGTTCTTGGCCTTGGCCTACAAGGTCCTAGTAGAAAAACAATCTAGACATCAACTGCAAATATTAAGAACGGATAATGGAGGTGAATCTGTCAACAATAAATTCACAAATTACTACAGTACAGAAAGAATTCAAATGCAGCATAGTGTTCCATACGTACCACACAAAAAATGTTGTTAAAAGAAAGAAACATGCATTAACAAAAATTTCTAATTGTATCAATATAAAGGATTAAGTCTTTGTTATTGGGTAGAAGCCATAATTTATGAAAATTACCTAGTAAATCTCACTCCTACAAAGGCTTTAAGCAACATAGCACTAGAAGAAGCATAGACTAGCATTAAGACATATGTAAGCCACATTTGTATCTTCAATAGTGTAGCAAGGGCTCACATTCCTGATGAAAAGAGGAAAGCCTTATAGCATAAAAGTGAAAAGTGTATTTTTATTGTACATTCTGAAGATGTAAAAGGTTATAGACTTCTTGAACCTCACTACAATGAAATAATCATTAGAAGAGTTGTTTAATTTGATGAAAATATATTGGCTTGTGAACCTAATTCAACGATTATCCCTCCTTTTCCTTGTGAGCCACCTCCGACATTTTTTCCACCGTCTCTTCCTATTCTTGTTTCTTCTTCAAATGATGAGAATGAGGATGAAAATCCACCTTTGCCTTATAAAATTCCTCCAAATAAATCCATTAAACATGAACCTTCACGTGGACTTAGCCAGCAATGTGATGGTTTGTTCACATGTTGTGGCTAAATGAGTTGAATTTCACTGACCTGAGTGGTCAAAAGTCAGTTTTGGTAGAGACGGTTGGATCTCTTGAAAATGATTTGTACTTCATTATTGTAATAGTTAGGAAATTGTCTTATTTTAGACTAAGGGATAAGTTGTTAGAATAGATGTGTAATAGAGCTTAAAAACAGAGATTTGATTGATAGATTGACTAAAATAGAGATCGAGTTGTTAATGTAGTTAGAATAGGATTTGAATCATAAAATAAAAGAAATTGTAAGGGAAAAGGATTAGTGGAGATGATTGAGAATAGAGTGAGAGGCGAGAGTTGAATGATAGATAGGGTTTTGAGATTGGAACAGAGATCTGATAAATTGATGTAATTGAGCCGAGAGGGAAAGACTCTGTAACTACTATTATATTGAAGAAATTGATTCATTGTGCAATTGTGTGTTAATCATGGTGAAGACTCTCGTTTACCTCTGTGTTTCTACACTCTGAAACTTAACCGAATATTTTCTCTCTTTTCCCACTTGAAATTGTAAATCATAGTGTTTATGTATTAAACACGGTCATTTAGTATTAATCGCGGGAGTAGGAGAGTATGGAAATTCTCGATTGTGGTTGGAGACCCGCACTCACTCCTAGCCGTCAATCTCAATTTGAAACCTTTGGGTCCTAGTCAACGGCAGGGTTTAGGCCTGTATTTAACCCGTGTGATAGTTGAAGGCCCATAAGTTGTAAGATTTGTTGGGCTCTAATATCCAACGGATATCAGGCCATAAAGTGATCGGACTTTAACTTCAAAGTTGGACCTGAACTTTTATAGACCAAGGATTATAATCCTTATCGGCTCCGTAAGGGTTGTTAAGCATCGCACAAGTTTCTCAACTAATATCATTGTGAACCATTGGATCCAGCGCACTTTGATCAACAGTGGAGGATCAACAGATTTTTTTGTTGATCGGGTTGAGTGATGACCGTTAGATCTGGAGAGAGGAGATCAACGGTGTAGAGTGAAGCACTGTTTATAAAGGGAAAGTCAACGTGGGACTGACATATTTAAGAGAAAAGTAAGACCCTCTGTGTAAGGTAAGACACGTACAAAATCCGCTATAACACATTTGATTAGTTGTAAAGTAACCAATAGTCTATTTTTAAGACTGCCAACTTGATTTCATCAGCCTCATGCATCATTTTTGGTATCAGAGCACAGAGATTGAGTTGACTGCAGTAAACATGCCACCGAGAAGAGGAGCTGGCATAGGTTGAGGAAGACCTTAAGCAAATTCAATTCTGCTAGAAAAGATCCAGAGTCTGCGTACAAGGATGGACACAATGGAGACTACTTAGAGGAGAACACCTGATGAAGGAGTTGCTAGTGCTGCAGAAGAATATTTTGAGGAGGAAGAAGAGGAGGAAAATGAAACTACCAAAGTTATCAAGATGTTGGCTAAAATAGGTGGAAAACCAAAGGTGGAAATTCCTGTGTATGAAGGGAGTCTCAATGTAGAAGAGCTTATGGACTGGATCAGTTCATTGGAAAAATATTTTGACTATGAAGAGGTTGATGACAAAAAGAAGGTGAAATTTGCAGTTGCCATATTGGAGGGTCATGCAGCTATTTGGTGGGATGAACTACAAACATCCAGAACAAGAAAAGGAAAGTCCAAGATCAAGCAATGGGACAAAATGATGAGTAAAATGAAAGCTAAATTTATACCAAAAGATTATCAGTTAACTATTTTCAAACAGTTACAGAACTTAAGGCAAAAGGGAATGTATGTTAAAGAATATACATAAGAGTTTTATAGATTGAGTATTAGAGCAGGACATGCAGAGGATGACATGGAGAAGGTAGCCAGATATAGCAATGGCTTAAGATATGACATACAGGATGAGATCAGCTTGTTGAGTCTGAAGACCATTGAAGATTCCTATCAAGCAGGTTTGAAGGCAGAAGAGAAGATGTTGAGAAAACAAAATCAGAGGAATAGAGCGAAAAGTTCAGTAAGAGGTAGAGGAACTACCAGACCAAGGTTTCAGCAACATCATAATGAAGCAGGAAGTTCAAGTAGCAGAACACCACAGAGGGTAGATTTTAATAGAGGAAGATTTTCACCCAGAGGAAGAGGTTGAGGAAGAGATATTTGGTGTTACACATGTGGAGAATGGGGACATGGATCATGGGATTGTCCTCATAATAAAACAGCAAGTCAGAGGAATGTGAATGTGGCTGAGGCCAAGAAAGAAAAACCTCACATTACAGACAAGGAAGAATCCTCTAAAGTAGGAGAATCTCTGTTGTTGAAAAGGGCATTGCTTAAGGCAGAGAAAGAGACTGGAGAACCAGATCAAAGGAAGAGTTTATTCAGAACTACATGCAAATCCAAAGGTAAATGTTTTAAAGTGATAACTTTTTTTCTAGAAAGATGGTGGAAAAGCTAGGATTAGTGAAAACGGTACATCCTACTCCTTACAAAGTGTCATGGTTGTAGAAAGGACATCAGATTACTGTGATAGAAAATTGCAAGGTAGAGATACAAATTGATACTTATAAAGATGTGATATTGTGTGATGTAATGCCAATGGATGTATGCCATGTATTGCTGGGAAGACCTTAGCAATTTGATTGGAAAGCTATTCATGATGGGAGAAAAAATACTAATACTCTAGAGAAGGATGGAAATAAACATACATTGCTGCCATTGAAGGATGACGCTGACAAAGGAGCACCTAGAAACAGTGTTATGCTAATGAGTGGAAAGGAGTTGTTGCAAGAGGTTGGAAAAGATGAAAAAATGCATTTTGTTGTCATAGGGAGACTTAAGGTAATTTTGACTTCCATAGACTTAGATGATTTACCTGAAGAAATCGAAACTCTGTTGAATGATTTTGTTGATATTATTGTGGATGAGTTGCCAAATGCATTGCCACCAATCAGGAGTATTAGTCATCATATTGATCTAATACCAGGAGAAAGTTTGCCAAACAAAGCAGCATATAGGTTAACTCCTCAAGGGAATGCAGAAGTTGGAAGACAAGTGCAAGAACTGATGGATAAGGGACTAATCAAAGAGAGTCTTAGTCCATGTGTTTTACCAACAGTACTTAGTCCAAAGAAAGGAGGTGAATGGCGTATGTGTACAGATTCCAAAGCCATAAACAAGATCACTATCAGGTATAGATTTCCTTTACCATGCATGGATGATTTGATGGATTGTTTGAGTGGGTCAAAGTATTTTACTAAAATAGATCTGAAGAGTGGATATTATCAAATAAGAATTAGAGAAGGAGATGAATGGAAGACTGCATTTAAAACAAATAGTGGGTTGTATGAGTGGTTAGTGATGCCTTTTGGACTCACTAATGCACCTAGCATGTTCATGAGATTGATGAATGAAGTCTTGAAGGAATATGCAGGCAAGTTTGTTATTGTTTATCTTGATGATATTCTCGTTTTTAGTAGAAGTAAAGAGGAACATTTAAAGCATCTTAAATTGGTTTTAAGAACTCTGCAGAAAGAGAAACTACTGATAAACCTGAAGAAATGTAATTTCATGAAAGAATAATTAATTTACTTAGGATTTGTAGTTTCCAAATAAGGTTTGAAAATGGATCCAGAGAAATTCCAAGCAATTTGGAACTGGCCTATTCCAAGGAATATATTTGAGGTAAGAAGTTGTCATGGTCTTGCAAGTTTTTATATGAAATTTATCAAAGGTTTTAGTCATATTTGTGCACCAATTCTTGAAACAATCAAGGAAATTAATCAGCCATTCAAGTGGACAGAAGCAGCAGACAGGAATTTTAAGTTACTGAAGAAGAATATCACAAAGAAACCAATTTTAGCTTTACCTGATTTTGAAAAAGTATTTCGAATTGAAACAGGTGCTAGTGGAGTTGCAATTGGAGCAGTTTTGAGTCAGGAACAAAGACCAATAGCGTATTTCAGTGAGAATTAAATGAAGACAAGAAGAAGTATTCTTCTTATGATAAAGAATTTTATGTTATCGTACAAGCCTTAAAAAAATGGAGACATTATTTGCTACCAAAGGAGTTTATATTGTATTCTGACAATCATGCATTACAGTTCATAAACAACCAACCAAAATTGAACCAGAAACATGCCAAGTGGGTAGAGTTTTTGCAAAGCTTTACTTTTGTGATAAAGCACACAAATGGTAAGTTGAACAAAGTTGATGATGCTTTAATCAAGGTAAATTTCATTGTGCAAGAATTAAAAGTTGGTGTTGTAGAATTTGAAGAAATGGTTGAAATGTATAAAGATGATGCAGATTTCAAAGATATTTATACAGCAATACAAAATCCAATAATTCATGGTAGAAGTCAGTGGTTAGATTATCTTATCCAAGGAGGTTTATTGTTTAAAGGCAACAAGTTGTGCATTCCCAAATGTTCTATGAGGGAAAACATAATAAAGGAGAAACATAGTGGAGGATTATCTGGTCACTTTGGACAAGACAAAACCTTTTCTCGGGTAAATACTTTTTACTATTCGCCAAAGATGTAGACTGGTGTTAAGAAATTTGTTGAGAAGTGCAGGATATGTCAGCATGCTAAAGGGAGAAGCCAGAATACAGGCTTGTACCAGCCATTGCCAATACCAAACCGACCATGGGAAGCAGTGAGCATGGATTTTGTTTTGGGGTTACCTAAAACTCAAAGGGGGAATGATTCCATTTATGTTGTGGTAGATAGATTTTCCAAGATGGCACATTTCATTGCATGTAAGAAGACTAGTGATGTAACACATCTTGCTAATCTATTTTTTTTCAAAAATTGTAAGGTTACATGGATTGCCTGTAAGTATTGTGTCTGATAGAGATACAAAGTTTGTAGGGCATTTCTGGAGAACTCTTTGGAAGAAAATAGGTGCAAACCTTAGTTTTAGTTCAGCATACCATCCTCAAACAGATGGACAGACCGAAGTGGTAAACAGAAGCTTGGGAAACATATTGAGAAGTTTAGTGTATCAAAATCCTAAGCAGTGGGATTTAGCACTAGCTCAGGCTAAGTTTGCTTATAATGAAACTCCAAACCAAAGTATTGGAATGAGTCCATTTCATATTGTATTTTGGATGAATCCAAGGGGTGTGTATGAGCTCAGAAATTTGGGTAAACAAGAGACAAGAAGTGTAAACGTTGAAGAGTTTGCAGAGCATATGCAGAGACTACAAGAAGATGTCAAAAGCAGATTGCAGGAAAGCAGTAGCAAATACAAACAGAGAGTAGATATGAAAAGAAGGGAGAAATAATTCCAAGTGGGAGATTTAGTGATGGTGTATTTGAGAAAAAAAGATCTCCTGCTAAGACTTACAATAAACTAAAAATGAAAAAGATAGGACCATGTAGAATTGTAAGAAAGTTTTCAACTAATGCTTATGAAATTGCATTGCCAGAAAGGATTGGAATATCATCTATATTAAATGTTGTAGATTTGTATCCATACAAAGAGACAAAGATAGAGCTACAGGAGGAATCTACAAAAGATGAAGTTCAAACTTTGAACTGGGAAGAACAAATGCCAAAGACAATTAAGAAAGAGGTGGAAGATGTTTTGGAGAAAAGAGTATCCAAAAGAGCCAGAGGACAAGTTTATTTTCAATATCTAGTCAAATGGAAAGGACAACGAGTGGAGGATGCTAGTTGGTTGACAACAGCAGAGTTGCAGAAGTATGGAGTAAACCCTGAAAGTTTGAGGGATGATTCTTTTCTTCCCCAGGAGTCTGATGCAGGAGCATCTGGACTTAGCCAATAATGTGATGGTTTGTTCACAGGTTGTGGCTAAACGAGTTGAATTTCACTGACCTAAGTGGTCAAAAGTCAGTTTTGGTAGAGAGGGTTGGATCTCTCGAAAATGATTTGTACTTCATTATTGTAATAGTTAGGAAATTGTCTTATTTTAGACTAAGGGATAAGTTGTTAGAATAGGTGTGTAATAGAGCTTAAAAACAGAGATTTCGTTGTTAGATTGATTAAAATAGAGATCGAGTTGTTAGTGTAGTTAGAATAGGATTTGACTCATAAAAGAAAAGAGAATGTAAGGGAAAAGGATTAGCGGAGATGATTGAGAATAGAGTGAGAGGCGAGAGTTGAGTGATAGATAGGGTTTTGAGATTGAAACAGAGGTCTGATAAATTGTTGTAATTGAGCCGAGAGGGCAAGACTCTGTAACTACTATTATGTTGAATAAATTGATTCAGTGTGCAAATGTGTGTTAATCCTGGTGAAGACTCTCGTTTACCTTTGTGTTTCTGCACTCTGAAACTTAAATGAGTATTTTCTTTGTTTTCCCACTTTAAATTGTAAATCACAGTGTTTATGTATTAATCGCAGTCATTTAGTATTAATGGCAGGAGTAGGAGAGTATGGAAATTCTCGATCGTGGTTGGAGACCCGCACTCACTCCTGGCTGTCGATCTCAATTTCAAACCTTTGGGTCCTAGTCAACGGCAAGGTTTAGGCTTGTATTTAACCTACATGATATTTGAAGGCCCGTAAGCCGTAGGATTTGTTAGGCTCTGATATCCAACGGATATCATACCATAAAGTGATCGAACTTTAACTTCAAATTCAGACCCGAACTTTTATAAACCAAGGATTATAATCCTTATCGGCTCCGTAAGGGCGGTTAAGCGTCACACAAGTTTCCCGATCGATATCGTTGTGAACCATTGGATCCAGCAAGCTTTGATCAATGGTGGAGGATCAACGGATTATTTTCTTGATCGGGTTGAGTGATGATGTTAGATCTAAAGAGAGGAGATCAATGGTGTAGAGTGAAGCACTGTTTATGAAGGGAAATTCAACGTGGGACCTACATATTTAAGAGAAAAAGTAGGACCCTCAGTGTAAGGTAAGCCATGTACAGAATCTGCTATAACACATCTGATTGGTTATAAAGTAACCAATAGTCTATTTTTAAGACTACCAACTTGATTTCATCAGCCTCCTGCGTCATTATTGTACATTCCGAAGACGTAAAAGGTTATAGACTTCTTGAAGCTCACTCCAATGAAATAATAATTAGAAGAGTTGTTTAATTTGATGAAAATATCTTGGCCTGTGAGCCTAATTCAACAATTATCCCTTCTTTTCCTTGTGAGCCATCTCCGACATTTGTGCCACCATCTCTTCCTATTCTTGTTTCTTCTTCAAATGATGACACTGAGGATGAAAATTCACCTTTGCATTATAAAATTCCTCCAGATAAATCCATTGAACATGAACTTGCACCAACATCACAACGTCCCAAATAAGTTTTTTCGAGACATGAAGTAGCTAGTGGCCTTTCCAATCCTACAGATCAACGTCATACTCATTCACAATTCTAGTGTGCCTCCTCTCTTTTGGCTCAAGTTTCAAAGACTCGTGATCCATAAACATTTGTAAAAGCTTCATGACATCCAGATTGGGAAACAACGATGAATGAAGAATACCATTCCTTGATGGTGAATGATACTTGGGAACTTGTATCTCTACCAAAAGGAAGAATTTAATTTGTAAAATGTAAATGGATATACAAAACTAAACATGCATCTTATGGAAGTGTTGAAAGATATAAGGCCCAATTAGTTGTTAGGATTCTCTCAAGTTGAAGGAATTGACTACAATGAAACATTTTTCCCTATTGCCAAAATGAATTCCATTTGCCTTTTTCTAGCCCTTATTGTGTCACATGGATGGGAGGTCCATTAGATGGACGTTAAAACTACTTTTTTGCATTGGGATCTACAAGAAGAAATCTACATGGAACAACCTCCTAGCTATGCTTAGAGTGACTCCAACCTTGTTTGTTACCTTAAGGAAATCTATCTATGGTAGTAAACAAGCTCCTCAAGCTTGCTATGCAAAAATGAATATCTTTCTTCTTAACGCGAACTTCTCTAGATCTCATTTTGACCCCACTGTCTACACAATTAAAAAAGTAGGAAACAATCTCATAATCCTCGTTCTTTATTTTGATGACCTTATCCTCACTGGTAGTGACCCTAAACTTTTATCCCATGTGAATTCAAGCCTTCTAAAGAAGTTTGAAATGACAAATAGGATATTTGCATTATTTTCTTGGCCTCCAAGTCTTCCAAACCAAGGAAGGGATTTCTCTTTCCCAATCTATGTATGTGATCTTCGTCATTATTTTCACATGGAATATTGTAAACCATCCCCTTCTCCCTTCCAGGTTGGAATCAAATTTATTGCTACCTACACTACATCTGAAGTTGATGCCACGTTGTACCATCGGTGAGTTGGTATCCTCTTATATTTGAGTCATACCTATCCTGATATTTCCTTTGTTATTGGTCTTGTTGCATGATATATGCAAACACCGCATATTCAAAGTCAATGGGAAGTAGAAAAAAGGATACTTCAATATATTTGGTGTACAATTCGGTTTGAGCTACATTATGGTTCATGGGTGGAATCCTTTATTGGTTGGTTTCATTGATTCAAATTAGGATGGCGACCTTAATAACCGTAAGTCTACTATAGGTTATGTTTTAAATCTTGGTTCTAAGTCTATCACTTGGTCTTGTAAAAGGCAGCAGGATATTACTCTTTATTCAACAAAAGTAAAGTATCGAGCAATGGTTAATGCAAGTCAAGATGTTTTGTGGCTTCGACAGATCCTTTCAATGTTTGGATTCCAACAATAGCATCTGACAACCATATGGTGCAACAATAAAGCTCATTTGGAATCAAGCTAATTTTCTATCAAGCTTGAGTCCATATCATGTGGTGGTTTCTCTACATAGGGTTTCTCTACAAGTGCATATGTTTTCCTTCACATTCACAACACCATTGTCATGAGCATTTAGCATCATTCAATGCATAAAGTTATCCTTCAAACAACACTCTCCTTACTCTTCAATGCTCCTAATGATCACATGCAAAGCTTGACTCCATATCATTTTTTCACATAATATTTCACAATCTTAACACAAAAGTAGAATCTAAACTAAATCTTGGAGCCATATTAGGTGAAAAGATGAGGGTGTGGGGGAGAATCAACACCTCCACATGTTTCCCACTTCCCTCCATTATTGCGATGATAATATAGGAATGATGAACACCACATGTCATTTCACATTTATTCAAGAGAAGGTTATTAGGGCTTCTCTACAATTTCAAATGATTTCCTTCACATTCACAACACCATTCATTCTACCAAAATGATATCATTCTACCAAGCTTGATCCCATATCATTTTTTCACATAATATTTCACGATCTTAACACAAAAGTAGACTCTCAACTAAATCTTGAAGCCATATTAGGTGAAAATAGGAGGGCGTGGAGAGAATCAAGACCTCCACATGTTTCCCACTCCCCTCCATTATTGCATTGATAATATAGGAAAGATGAACACCACATGCCATTTCACATTTATTCAAGAGAAGGTTAATAGCATGCCACTACCTTACCTTATTCACTCTGTACACAACAGGATTAATGAGTAGTGCAATGTTTGGTTAGGCTCTTGCCCATGGGAAAAACTACATGTTTGGGAGGTTGATTGCATAATGGAAGGCTCCAAATGGTATCATTCATTCGAAGGAGAATAATATTTTTCCATAACTTTCTTTGTGTATCACTTTTGGGAGTTCCTCGACATCGTATCAATGTTCTCATGGCACATTTCCATTATAGAAATAGATGTTGTCTCCTCTACATCCTAAGATATATAAGTAAGGGGCTAAAGAAATGTAAGAGCATTGTAGAAACTAATGGAATTGTGACATGTTAAACACTCCACTAGAATAAATGGAAAGAAGGTTTGAGCAAAATAAAATGAGAACAATGCACTATTGATACAAGAGAGCATATTCTTTAGCTCCATGAATGGGAGGAAGTCTCAATAATTAATAGTAGTGTTACGAGCTAAACAAGGTAAAATGGTATCTAATATAACATCATACAATCTCTAATGGAGTGCATAATGGCATTTCTCAACCTTCTTCAAATTTGTGGCTCTGCCTTGTCCAAGTCATATGGACACATCTATAGACTCCTTGTCCTATGAACCCCCCTGGCAATTATATGGAGCATATTGTTGCTCATTTGGCTCAAAAAGACAAACTTCCACCTACTCACACAACTAAATCTACTACAATAGTAATGGAATTTTAAGACACGTCCACCCAAGTGGGTCGTAAGGTGGGCATCCTCTTTGCACATGACGTTTTTTCTTTAGATGCTTTGTTATTTTGTGTGTATTATATGCCAACTTGTATCATAATAACCCCATGGCATTTTGCAAAGAATTTTTTTGGAACAATTATCAAGTTTCGAAAGTTTATAAATTCATTCTACTAGACGAAGTAAAGATATTGCCTTCCTATCTACCCCCCATTTCCTAAAATTTATCGTGGTATGATTTAGTCACTACGTATTTTAATACAAACCCCTATCCATAACTATGAGAAAAAAGGTCTTAAATTCAAAACACTTCTTTATATAAATGACCACTAGCTTTTTCATGTTCACATAAATCACGATGCACTCTTTATTTAAATTAATTTGACATCTAAGCTTTTATATATAACATTTCTTACAAATACTTTTACAATATCCCCTTTTCAATACAAGAATTTGTGGTAAGCCTCTTGAAAACATTATAAGATAAATAAACAATAGCCAATTTTATCTTGAGTAGTTGAAAATAATTATTGTTATCCTCCTCACCCAGGTTTAATTCCCACAAGTGGCATGTTAAGCTCATCTTGAGTATTTTTTTGTAATGGTTTCAAGCATTGTTGAACAACCTTGGGCCTTGAGAAATATTTTACCCTTACCTATAGGTTAAAGGACATAATGCTTAGTTACATGGGGAAAAAAGATAAAAAGCAATAAAATTATTTTCATTTACAAATGTTCAAAGATTTTTCCATGACATCCATCATCTTCACCTCACTACATTTATAATCTTCTTCAAAGTCTATGTTCTCAGTTAATTAAGTTCTTACTTATTAAAGAATATAAAGTAATCTTAGCAAAGTTGCAGAAATTTGTTGAAGAATGCAATGGCACCTCAACCATGATGATCAGTGATTGTGTTTTCCCTCAACTTGCAAAAGAATCGAAAAGGAACCATTCTCGCTTTACATATCAATGTTTCTCTTCAAACAACATTATTTTCTATTTGCATTGACACCCTTAGAATAATTTTGATTTGCATTCTCTTTTATTGGGCTTGTACAACACCCATCCTAGACATGGAGTTACCCTCCCTTTGACTTTTCACATCTCCATCTTAATCACATTTCATTAATTTCTTATTACCACATAGGGTTTCTCTATAATTTCATATGGGTTCCTTCACATTCACAACACCATTGTCACAGGCATTTAGCATCATTCAATGCATAGTGTTATCCTTCAAACAACACTCTCCTTACTCTTCAGTGCTCCTAATGATCACATACAAAGTTATAATTACATATGTAAACATGCATTTTGATACCAAATGAAAGTAAGAATTGAGCAATGAACCTACAAAGATCAATCACACAGAGAATTGAACAATGAACCTATAGAGATCATCACATAATGAATTGAGCAATGAAACTACAAAGATCCATCACATAGAGAATTGGTATACAACCATGTAGTAGTATGCCACAATCTAACTCATTTCCAATTGATCACACATAAATAAGGAAAGAGGGTACGTAAAACCACTATGATAAAATAGTGGTTTACACAATACCACAATCACACACACACACCAAAGTAAAGTTAAGGTGACCATGTGTGTGTGTGTGTATATATATATACACACACACCAAAGTAAAGTTAAGGTGACCATGGGAGAAGGTAAATAATGTCAAAGAAACAATAACACTAAGCAACTTTTATTTACAAAGCATAAAGATCATTTTGTATGACATGTATGGCTACATCACATCAATATGGTTCATCGTGGAGGAGCATATAGTTGAGATTGAAATTGAACAACACGATGTGCGGACAATATTCATGTGACATTGCACCCTATCAAGGCAAAATGTGCAACAATGGGTGACCAACAATTTTTATTCTTGGTTATAACAATTAAAGGACATTAAATTTGACAAGTTAATTGTATGAAACAATAAATGTACAATATATTGACCACAATGCATCTAGACAAGTCACTATAATGATATTAAGGTACATAGTATTCAAACTTAGCATATGAAGCTCTTTAAATACCAATTTCATGTACAAATATGATTAAAATAAAATTTAAAAAGTAAAAACAAATTAATTATTTATTCACCTCTTTTAAATCATAACTAATTGACCATTGGACAAATTAGGAAAATGAAAGATACTTTATGAGTTTCATAACACCAAATGATTCATATAGAATAATCCAAAAAAATGTTGGAAAATAAATTTTTATTTTACTTTGTTCTTTTTCGTTTTTCTTTTTTTCTTTTTTTTTTCATGAACTTTGTAGATCAATGACCGCTACATCCACGAAATATTTGTACTAGTCAAATTCACTCAAAGTGATCACTTCCTACCACCTCAACCACACTACATCCACGAAATATTTGTACTAGTCAAATTCACTCAAAGTGATCACTTCCTACCACCTCAACCACACTACATCCACGAAATAGTTGTACTAGTCAAATCCACTCAAAGTGATCACTTCCTACCGCCTCAACCACAAAATATTTGTACTAGTCAAATCCACTCAAAGTAATCACTCCCTGCCACCTCAACCACTAACCCTAACCCCAAGAGTGTTAGCCTGAATTGAAGTCGTGACCTCTCAAAAGCAAAAATGTTTTAACGACGAAGACTCAACCAATTGAGCTAACGCTCAGTGCTAATCCAAAGAAATGTTGGAAAAATACTTATTAATGATAAGCGAAGAACAAAAATTTAAGATTATCTAAAAATGATAACTAATGCACCATCGTAAGTTATATTTGTTCTCATTACAGTGAAAATTCCAAAAGATTCAAGAATCTAAAAGACTTCAAAATTTTAGAAATTTGTCAAGAATTTAATATGAAACATAACGAAACTATTATACAAAGATTCAGGAATCCAAAAGACTTCAAAATTTTGGAAAGTTGTCAAGAATTTATTATGAAACATAATGAAATTGTTATACAAACTTTATGCACAGGTTACATTACAGTAAATTTTAATTTTAATCAGAAAATCTTTATTTATATATATGGGAGAGAATAAGATTATAAATAGTTTAATTGTGTTTATAATACTATGTACTCGTTCTTCTGCTAAATTATGTTTATAATAATTTGTTTGCTAAATGATTAAGAGATATTTTTATGTCATCAAAATTACCCAGTATTTATATCAAATTTCATCAATCATTATTTAAAGAGGTTTTAAATCAAGATCTCCACATCATTTTCTATTTTTCTAGTTATTATGTTTATAATACTTTATAGTTCCGCTTTGCTAAATGATTACTTTATAAGAAACTTCTTCGTTTGGCAAAATTAACCAAGCTTTATACGCAGTTTCATCTACCTTTCATTTGGAGAGGTGTTTTGAATCAGAATCTGACATCCATAGGAAGCCCAACTACCTCATTGTTTTCCATTGAACCACACACTGATGAACATTGAAGACATTTCCAAACTATCAAGGAGAGGATTTAACCATGAAGTCTAATGGGTTGAATGTCATTTTATTAATTTTCCATTTATTTTCTAAAAATAGTTTGTCAATTTTCAGTTTTTTTTCCAAATACAATTCACTGAAATTAGGATAAAATTATCTCATTTTAAAAATTACCCACAAAAACTAAAACTATAAGATACTTAAAATTTAATTTAAAATATTTAAATATTTTTATACTTATTTTGATATAAATCATTCAACTTTTCTCCAATTTACAAATAACATAACAGTTTTAAAATAGATAAAAAAAGCCCCCCAATCGGAGTGCGAGCCAGAGAGTGGCCCCATCAAGGCAGTTTAAATGATAAGTACATCGAGGTACACCACCACCGCCCCCACACACTCAAGGTGATGGGTGCGGTGGCTCTATGCATGTATAAGGTTATCAATGCAGTGGAAAGTGGCAAAGGTATTTTGTTAAGTTTTTACTCTAGTGGCAAGTGTAGTGGGAGGGTTGTAGGTTGTTTCCGCGAACAAAAGAGTGTAGTGCAGTTATTCCAGTGAAAGGACTCTGTGAACAGCGAAGCATAGCATCTCCAAAAGCGACAGGGGATCCTTCTGCTCCATGTGAGGGCAATCGGGTATGTGACATGTTTCCCCCCCTCCATCATGCATCTGAATATCTGGTTTTGTATTTGGGTTCTGCACAAGGGCAATTGGTCGGCGAGAGGGGGTCAATTGGGCTGGGGGGATGTATGGCATCAATAGTTTGGCAAAAAGATTTTATCCTCACCGGAACCACTTCAGTGTCGATTAGCTATGAGATCCTCCTCTCCCACTGGGGTTAATTGGGCTCTGGGGCAGAGGTGTTAACCATGGGGTGTTAACCATGGGGAGCTTGGTTCGAAGACCAAGGGGTCGGGGGTTGCGGTGCTATCAGTTCTGGTTTTACTTTCAGAGCCTACTTTACTATAGATTATGGGGGTGACTTGGCTGGCTGGCTTATTGGGTTGCGCACCCATGGCCTGTGTCGAAGTGTATGCGAGGTTGTTGTTGCAGGGCAGTGTCAACCAAGGTATGGGAATTATCATGATGATACTGGAGCTAGCAATGCCAGGCTCGAAACACTGGTTACTAGGGGTTATGCAAATGTGCATGTGATTGGCTAGCTTTCAAGCCCTCACACCCAAGGCTTGTGTCGAAGCCTCTGCGAGGTCATGCTCGAAGTGTTGCGTCACCCTAGCATCTGCAAGGTTGTTGAGGGGGTATTGCGTCACCTGGGGCATGGGAATTATCATAACGACGCTGGAATTGGTTATGAGGGGTTGAGAGTTTTCGTTTCGGGTTGCTATGCAAATGGGCTTGTGGCTTGATGGCTTTCGGGGCTCCGCACCCATGGCTTATGTCGAAGCGTCCTTGAGGTCGTTGTAGTGGTGGTGCGTCAACTGGGGAAAGGGGATTTTCATAATGGTGCGAGAGTTGTTCATAAGGGGCTCGAGATTTTTGTTTCTGGTTGTTATGCAAATGGGCCTGGGGGGCAAAAAATTACATGCCTAGGTGGGGTGGCGAACTTCAAATGGTTGCAGGGTCAACGTGTGGTGGAGAGACAAAGCTTAATTTTACGTCAATTTTGGTTTCTTGCTCCCATGGCAAGTGCGCAGAGAGTTAGTCCCTCCAGGGCGCGAAGGGCTCCTGGGCTCGTCGTCTCACTTGCTCAGGGATTTATCAATTCTAATTTCATTACCAGGCTCCGAGACTATGTAGCAATGGCAAGAGCATTGAAGGTTGGGGGCCAAGGCAGGAGATCTCAGGTGGTTAAGCAAGTAGATGAGCCCAGCTCCTCGCGCTGGAGAAGAGGTAGAAAACCAGTCGCCAACCTCATTAATGAAGTAGCCACAGCATACAGGGAGAGGACCAGCGAGGAGATCAAAAGGTTGATTGAGGAATGGGAAGCCAACCTGAATCACCAGGCCAACGCGACAAAGATAGAGATGGAGGATTGGCACATGCTCGTGTCGGACCCTGGGCATACTCGAGGGTGAGTGACATAGTTCAAGTAGACCCTGTACTTGTATTGGATTATGAAAATTCTCACGGACAAGGCCATGGAGCAAACTTCAGTGAGCATGGCGACAGTTGTACAGGACTTTCCCAATTACAAACAGGATTTCCAGAAGCTACAATTCCAAATGCAAAAACAAGATGGACGCCTCGGCCGCATGGAGAAACACTACCCTTGTTTGTTCTCACAGACAGAGTTGCCTGGTTCCAATGCCAAGGATCTGGATCCGGTCGAATCCACCTCTGCCAAGCAAGATGACTAGAATATTTATTGATTTCCATTTTTTATTAGTACTTATGTGAATAGCTTTTACATTTCAGTTTGAAGTCATATATGTTTACAAGCAAATAGAATATGGACATAGACATGATATACAAACTTATATAGCTTGGGTAGAGAGACTTATTATTTTTTGCTACTTGATGGCTTATCATGCAGTTAGGTGACCAACATACTTGGTTTCCCGATGGGCAAGTTAAGGCCACCTACACTGTTTTATGTGGTTGTAACTTGCTTATTTATTAAAGAAAATGGAATGATCTACCAAGCTTACAAAAGAAAAATATTAAAATTTTTACAAAATTAACATTAAAGATGACTCTAATAATAACAAAGAGTCATGTTTACACTGTTACCATCATAACTTGAGTCACGTGAAAAGAAACTCGCTTAGTTGCCAATTCTTTCAGAAAAAATAATAATAAAAATAAAAGAAAGAAACAACATTCAAATTATCCAATTCAACCAAGGCCCCCTTGGGCCTTCCTATACCCAATTTGAAAAAGTTACAAGGACAGAATAAATATCCTTTATTTATACGAATAGATATTTGGTGAAAAGTTTGAGTTGTCTTTAGTGCGACTTTTTGGAAGCTTTTCCTGTGAATTTTTCTGGTCTAATTTCTCTAAAATCTAGCAAGAATATATTGAAATCACAAGTTTGATGGTTAACCCCTGCACAATAGAAGTGCCCTAGGGGTTTTTCAGGTTGTTGAATCCATATAATCAAAAGTCTATTTTATTTTTCTGCCGGATTCCGGCACCGAAAAGTCAAAAAAGTCGCACTAAAGACAACTCCAAAAGTTTTGATTAAGGATAGAATCAACATCTTTTATTTCTACGGATAGATATATGGTGCAGATGCTATGGAATATTATGCTTCTTCGATTCTCTTCGGAGTATAGTACGCTAATGCCTTCGGGGATAGCTCTGCCTCCTCAACTTGGCCCACACTTTAGATGACATCTCATATAGTATCGGTAATGACATCATTTTTTACAATGCTACAAATTCCCCTGCTTTTGGAAGCAGTTCATCTCACTTGGTCTTAGTTTATTTCACTATCCCGAAGACAATGTAATCTTGTCACGAGTGTTTGTATAATCTCAAAGTTTTTCCTTTTCCTTCTGTCAAAGGTTTTTCCATTTTTCCTATTTTCCCTCAATGGGTGGTGATTGTTGTGTGCACTCCTTGTTAGATGGGGATTCTTTGCATCGTTTTTTGGGTGACTACACTGAGTCTAGGCTGAGGCCAGCCTGTTTATTAGATGAAGAAAAACGATAAATCCACAGTGAGATGATATCACTAGGATTGTGTGAGACTCGGTCAACCGTGGACACCCTTTAAAATAGTTCAATTTCTACAAAGTGGCTTCCATCCTCGGCCCCTCCTCCATAAAGTTTGAACCAGAGACTTAATATTATTAACATTATAGATATTTGTATTTTAAAATTCCTTTGACTTCTTTTCTTTTCTTTTCTTTTTTGTTATAAAAGAAAATTATTATTTTTTTTAAATATTTTTTAAAAAGCTCTCATCCTTGGTTAGATTAAAATTTGATGCCTCGAACATTGAATTAAACCAAAAAAAAGGACGACAACTAAGAAAATTCCAATGTCTGTCAATAGAAGAATCATTTGTCTATGCAATGAGGCATGAATAACCAAGTAAAAAGTACTTGGATAATATACCTTGAAACATTCACACCTTGGTGACCATGTAAACGTTATAGTACTAATACTAGCCTTGAGAAATCTTTTATGCAAACCATAATTACAGTCCCGTAAACCACGATGATCCTGAAAAATAAGAAAAGATCAGCATCATAACAATTCCAGACAATGCAGAGAATGATAACACATGCTAATCATGTAACTTATTCCACAGAAGCACCAACGTGTATGTAACTGAAATAATGCTGAAACAATAACGTGTAACTCGTTACATCACCATGTTATATCTAAATAACTGATAAAGACATAACTCCAGAATGCAAAAACTGAAAATCAACATTTTAATATTAGAAAGATCTTGTGTAGGTGTTAAAATCAAGATCATATATATTATATAGAATCCAGTAAATTAACCCGACGGGTTAGCAGGTTAGCTCAATTAGTAGATGCCTATGCTGGGCCCACAAAGTTCTCGACTCTCGAGATCATCGGATCCCACAGGGTTACCAGCCACATAGGTGGCGTAAGATCAATTAAAAAATTCTAGGGAAGAAGAGATGGAGCTTCATGAGGACTGGATTAGTACCCATCAACCCCGTTCTTCACTTGAGTGTGACGGTGGAGTGAAATTATTTTCTCTGAAAAAAATTACAGCCAGTAATTGTATGTAGTGGATATACAAAAACTTTATGTAAGGTAACAATGTAAACCTTCTAAGCAATACGAAATAGTAAATAAATACATAAAAGTTACTCCAGTGATTCAAGAGAACACTGTTAGAGCTACAATGGTATGAATTCCTGAAAAGTTACAATAAGTATTTTCAAAGAACTAATATTGTTTGCAACGATAGCATCTGAGCCGTTGCAGAGCTCTTAAGCACATGAATCAGAAGCAGAGATATTAAAAGACGCTGCTAAGGCTGCAGAAGAAATTCTATTTCATCCGTTACAAACAGGGGCAGATATGCATGCATAAAGAGAATAGAAAGACAATCAACCTTTCGTATCAAGGGACTCACAAATCTTCAACATTGCTTGACCAATAGTATTCAATGCCGATACCAAGTCACGTTGTGCTTTCACCTTCTGCTCCTCAACATTGATCATCCGTTGCACATTCATTGCATGGTGGTTCAGATATTTCTCATCCATCTCCATTCTCCGTTCAAACAGATTACAATATTTTTCATGACGTTTCATCCGTCCCTCCTCAGCCATCTTAAGGTTTGAAATGATCATCTTATTGTTCTCAGACAAGGTTGCCTTAATGCCGGCTGTTTTTGATGATGATTTTCGCTTTTTCCCTGGATATTGTTTATCTCTATCAGTAGAGGTATCACCAGGGCTCTGAAGTGGTGTCTCAGGCATTGTATTTTCATGCATTATCACATTCTTTGCAGGTGTAAGGCAATCTTCAAATGTTCCATGATCTGATGCAGATGTATCAATAATCATATCTCCAACATCATTTCCTTTCTGGCCAAAATGTTTATTCATTGCATCATATAGTTCCTTGGTATAATTAGTCGGCAGTCTCTTGTCCATCCGTTCTTTTGGTGTCATGTTCCAGTAGCTGACATGACCTGGTGGAATATTTCTTTCATAATGTCTAATCTTCTTATAGTCAGGTAGAATATGTTTCCATCTGTCCCGACATTGAGTGGCATTCCGGTCAAGGCCATTGTCATGACAATGAGCTGAAATGGTTCTCCATTTCTCAATGGCTGATTTCGTCCTCTTTATTGCACCACCAGCAGAGTGCATATTTTTCTCAACTAGTTTAGCATTCACAAGTACGAGGGTATCTGAACTTGTCCACCGAACTCTTCCCTTGTGTTCAGATGACAGCTTTCTCTTTCCCCGTACCTCATGCGGAATCAAATCCCTTGGTTCCTGGTTAGATGGTAAACAGATTACATCTGCTACAGTTGCCATGGAGTGATTAACCTGTTGCTCTGAAATCTCATCTTTATGAATAACACCATTTGGATCATCAGGTCCCATTGGTGGGATACAAAGACCCTCTGAAAAAGACTCGGCCAACATTTTGTCTCCCAAGGACTAGATATTCTCAATGGCATGTTATGGAGACACCTGCAACAGGAATCTTGTATGTCCAGCACAGGAAAGTTGAATACATTGACTCAACAAATCCTGCAACCACAAAGGTAAAGATGTATAAACCATTGAAGATCTATTGCACGTGCACATAAGTTATTGCTGCAGATACCCATCCACTCTTGCCAAAGTAAATTATCTATGTGAAGAAGAAACTTCGGACATGAAAATAGCCAACATTTGGAGAACAAGCAATTCTGAACTGATCTCTGATAATAAAGAACTTACTTTAGCAGGTATTGTAACATATGAGATCTAGTACTTAACCATGTTTCAGAAGGTTTGAAATATTATAGTGTGAAACTTAGATAAGGGTTGAGTTGAAGTTGAGCTTTTAAAGGGAGAAAAACACGGCAGTTTCAGATTTTCCCTAAATATGTCCCGTTCCAGATGGTTTCAAGTTTCAACCAGAATCACTAGTAGCTATTGATAGTTTGATAAGGCAAGCAACAAACCAGAGAAGATAGAACCATTGGAAGTCGATACATATGTCATAGAAACATGCAGCTATGCAACTACACAAAGTTATATGTGAAAAAAATTGAAATTACGAAAGCTTTGAAACAAAGCACAAACTGGAAGAAGCAAACAATATGAAACTATCGCTGTGATAGCCACAAACCAACCAAAACTACCACAAATAGCAGCCAAATCATAACCGACAACACAAGGGAATTGGATATTCTGAAGAAGAGGCTAGCCAGCTCTCGTTTTCCATTAAGCTAACCTTCCCTTATTTCCCGTTCCAGGTGGTTTCAAGTTTCAATCAAAATCACTAGTAGCTATTGATAGTTTGATAAGGCAAGCAACAAACCAAAGAAGATGGAACCCTTGCAAGCTGATACATATGTCATAGAAACATGCAGCTATGCAACAACACAAAGTCATATGTGAAAAAAATTGAAATTACGCAAGCTTTGAAACAAAGCACAAACTGGAAGAAGCAAACAATATGAAACTACCTCTGTGATAGCCACAAACCAACCAAAACTGCCACAAATAGCAGCCAAATCATAATCGACCACACATGGGAATTGGATATTCCGAAGTAAGAGGCTAGCCAGCTCTAGTTTTCCATTAAGCTAACCTTCCCTTCACTATGGAAAAGGAATAACCTTTCCATTAAGCTAACCTTCCCTACACTATGGAAAAGGCATAACCTTTCCATTAAGCTAACCTTCCCTTCACCATGGAAAAGGGATAACCTTTGACCTTCTCTGGCTGGTGAAAAACATCGCAGGGTCTCCCCTTCTTTGAGATACACATGGTTAAGGATAACCCTCCCATTACTGAACCTTTATTATGCAGAATAATTCCAACACTGTAGATCACTGTTCGCAGAAATTGTGTTGTGACACCCTTTGCTACAAAAGGACAACCCCATGCCACAAGAAAAGTCCTTCCCTCCCCTATGCTACTGGTTAGGAGTAACCTTCACTAATGGGAAAGGGCCATCGCTTTACTACAAGAAAAGTTATTTCCTGAGTATAGCTCGGACAAAGGCTCTTCTACAAGAAAGGTCCTTTCTTGAGAGTAGCATGGATCCCCGGGATGATTGACAAACTTCATATTAATCAAAATTTTCACCATAAAAGCACACTCCATCCATCATTCATTGAAATGTCAATATTTTTTACTCTAGCTCAATTTCACAGAAATATCATATATATCTTAAAGATACCTAAACAAAATACAACCATGAGCAACTGCTGACATTCAAATAAATAACAACAGTAAATCCGTACGTAACACATGAATGACTAATGCATAACAACAGTAAATCCGTATGTAACACATGAATGACTAATGCATACCTAACAGTATGATAAAACTGAAACAAACCAACAGAAATCAAGTAGACAGCACTTGCCCCACTAGTTAGTAAACAGAAAGTACACATTGTTAGCAACTTTCATGCTAAAAAATCATATACTTATAGAAACTGGAGAACAAATTTCCGACACAACTTGAATTCATAAATGTTTCAAACAAATATGCAAAAAATGGATTCTTGTTAAAGGTTGAAAATGTTCCTAATCTGCTGCAGAAGTTGTACTTCAGTTTCCAAGAGGGGGACAGTTACATGTAAAAAATTTACAATATGTATAGTTCTTGATGGGTCATAAAGAGTTCTCTTTAGGAAATAACATTGGTGCATACAAAAGAAGTCAGACTTTCATGTCAACAGGCTCACAAATCTTCAACATTGCCAGGCCAATATTATTTAACCCTAAGACTAAAGTCACATTGTGCATTCAGCTTCTATTCCTCAGCAATGAGCATTTTTGCATACCCATTTGCATGGTGGTTCAGATTCTTTTCATCAATTTTCATTCTTCGTTTGAACATGCCACAATATCTTGGAATTTCATTTACCCTTCATCGGCCAGCTTCAGATAAGAAATTATCATATTATTGTTCTCTATTAGAGTTCCTAAAATGTGTGTTCTTGAAAAATAGTTTATGATCCCTTCCTGTAAATTGGTTATCTCTATCAGGGGAGCAATCACTTGGACAAGTTGCAACTCCAATGATGCATCCTTGTGTACAGGCAGACTTTTTACAGGAACGTGGGATTCTCCAAAAGTTCTGTGATCTGATGCAGACATGTCAATAATCATGTCTGCAGGATAAGTACATTGATCCTGGCCAAGGTGCATTTCCATTGCTTTAGCTACCATTACCCATGTATAATCTGTTGGCAATTCCTTACCCAGGGGAGTGGCTGGGGGGGGGGACTATTTTCTTCAGAATGCTTCATCTTCCTATAGTCTGCTAGAATTTCTTCCCACCTGTCACAGCACTGAGTAATAATGCAATCAAGGCCATTCTTTTGGTACTGAGTTGCAATTTCTTTCCATTTCTCGATGGCTGATTTTGTCCTCTTTATAACAACATCAGTGGAGTTGCACATTTTTCTCAATTGTTTTGCAGTGATTTAATAATGGTGTCAGAACTTGTCCATCAAACTCTCCCCTCAGGTGAAGAAACGGAACTCTGGGACTCTATGTATATATCTTGTGGTGTAAATGCAGTTTGATCATGGCTAAAAGGAAAACTACAGATTATATCTGCAACAATTGTTATTGGCTTGTTAGATTGATGTTCAAATTTCAATTAACTTTGTAAATCACACCATTCACATCTTGACTTTCAATTAGTGTAAGATAGACCCTGGAAAAGGATCATGCAACATTTTGCCACCCACGTTATTAGTGTGTCAGTGAGCCACGTCCAAAAGGAGTCTTGCTAATGCAGTACAAATAGGCTCAATGCAATGTCTAATTGAATCCTGCAAGCATAAGTTGAACTGCCATAAACCACTAAATTTTGCTGCAAAGAATTTGCAAATGGCAACAGAAAACCACATACATGAGACAAAGAAAAATCAATATCGATAAGAAGAAGCTATAGATGTACAATGAATGAGGAAGAGAGGAAACGCATGTTCTTAACTATCTTCTGGTAATAAAGAAAGTGCATCTGCTGAGCTCTATAATACTATAATGGATGGAATACTGCAAACAAACTTTGAAAGCAATGGGATAGGAAAGAGCTGAACATTTTAAGAAAACCAAGAAGTCAAAAGAACGAAGTTTGTTGAACACAAAGCATGTACAACATATACTTCAGAAGTCACCTTGGTATCAAGAATTTTGGATATAGATTATGAAGACAAGACAAGAGAAGCACATATGTTGCGATCATATTAAACAGAAAGCCTCAAAGAGTGATGCAAACAAAAACTTGGTGAATGCAGACTACTTACCTAATTTTATCCAATGTTCCACGGGGACTTCCCCCCCCTCTAGGGGTCTATTTTCCTCGCTCCCCCGTGATCTGGGGACTTGGGACGAGTAGGGGTCGTTTCCCCACGCTCCCAAAAATGAGGAAACTCAGGGTGACGTGCCAAGCAGTCGTTTCCCTTTCCTGAGGGGGCGTTTCCGAAAAGGGGGACGAGGGGGATCATTTCCCGTCTACATCTTCCACTGCTAATGTTTTGGAGGTTGATAATATGACAGAGTGTAAGATTCCAACATCAAGTCGTATCCTGATCTCACATATGTAGAGCACATTTTGTTGCGGGATGAAGAAACGGCTCAACCCCATCACTAATAAGTAATATAGTTGTTGATATTTCTAGATACCAGAGTCTCCAACGTATAAGTACATGCACCACCCTCATATTCTTTAAATAACGTCACTCGCATTCCTATATCGCTAGAAAACACCGTATTTTGATCACTCCAAATATATATACATAAACTCCAGGATGTGCGTATTTGTTTGACGGAATGGTGTACAAAATTTTCATATAGAATGTATATACACATTGGAAGAAAGTGGTTGACTGAAGACGCTCCCTTCTCAGCATTATATTTGTATTTTTGATGACTTTATAGACACAGCAATTTCTGTCGCTGACTTAATATATGTGTCTGGTGTAGCATAATTGTCGAGATCTCTGGAGATTTTGAAATGAATATAATTATGCTATTAAGCAGCAGCTGTTCTTGAAAGTTTGAAGCAACGCCCGCTCAGACCGCATGGCCTTTAATTCCGTAAGAAGCTCAGGATTTCAATGGAAGATTGCCGTGGCTTGTGAGAAAAATTGTATTGCTAAGCGGCTCATGAGAAAAATTGTATTGCTAAGCAGCTCATCCTTAATTTCACACCGTGCTTTATAAAGTTGTTCTTGCAAGTTTAAAAGAAAAGAAAATATTAGATTTGATTGTTATGGGTAAAATTGGGATTGAATTCTGTAATACATTGTTTAGTTTTTGGTTTGGTGAATTTTGTAATAGATTGTTTAGTTTATGATGTATGATGTATGATTATAAATTAGAATTTTAAATTTATATGATATTAGAAATTTAGATAATGATATTCATATCAACGTTCATGCTTTGCTGCTTTTCAATTCAAACCCAATTGTCATAGGTGGACTCAATTAATAAATATATTTTATATTTATAAGTTTTTAAGACCCTAATGCTCCCCCACGTTTCCTTAAAAATGGTGGGGAGCTTTTGCATAGGCCGCTCCCGCGCCTGCTCGCCCCCTTGTCCCGGAACCTTGGTGGAACATTGATTTTATCTTTGACAAAATAATTTCCCAGCCTTACACAATGATACGCGAGGAGAAAAACATCTCTAGGATAGATCAAAGAACTAGTTAACCTAGCTAATATGGACTCAGTGTCAATAAAATAACCCATAAAAACAGAAGAAAGAATTGGTATTTCCAGCAATTTAAGTTGGCCAAGTTTGACAGGTTTCATGTGCAGCATTAACTCAATAAAAAAAGAAGCCTACATACTTGGAAAGGACGTATTCGTACCAGTAAGATCCTCTAACGCATTCCAAAATAGTCACAAAAATTTGCAATAAAATATTAATGAAAATAAACCCTCAAAAAAGGCAAATTTAGTCCATAACCAATTTTTGCACAGATGAACCATACTTTACATTTAAAAACCAGTAAATTAATATTTCAATTCCATATTAATCCAAATAAACTCATGCTGCCAATGGGCCATGGTTCACTGGTGTGGTTGATGGAGTGGTAAGCCATCCACTAGGATTCCTTCTCAGGGTGATCTCGCCCACACAATTGGCATGTTAAAAGAGATTATTCTTAATGCAGATCCCTGGGTAATTTGGCAAAATAAAGCATCTAGGCCAAAGAAAGTCATTGTTATGCAGTGCAGTCTCTCATGCCATGTTTCTGGAAGCACTTTAACAACAACAAAAAAGCATATGATCACCATTACCAAATATTTGTACAGTAATAAATCCAACTTTAGATAGACATTCAACAATTTTTGCTTTCTCATAGAATAATGCCTACTGGCTGGTTCAGAAAGTCTTCTTTGGCACCTAATAAGAGTACATGCAATGTTCCATGGAGATGTGTCCCCTAGGGCAGCAGAGCAACCCCCATGTTTCCCATGCTCCAGGGAACGGGTAGATGTATGGGGAAACATTTCCCCACATCCCCCTTTGGAGGAAACTTGGGGAAATGTTTCCCCAATGTGGGGGGATACATTTCCCCAAAAGGGGGGCGTCTAGGCACCCCCCTCCCCCAGAAGGGGGGTGGTGCCTAGGCAATCCCCCCCCCCAGATTTTTTGTCAACAACCCATGAAGATAGAAAACAAAAGAAGGGTTATAGATTTGAGAAGTCCAGGACCCTGGTGATCAATGGTAATATTAAATTCTTATGGTAATAATTTTTTACATTACTATTAACTGTTTCAGGATGTTTGAGAGTGGCTACAACCTCATTAGACAGAATTTCATATCCCATTCAGAATTCAGCAGACTTAATGGTTTTCAGAATTTCAGGATTTGCAGGATTATAGGATTTCCACTGGATTGCATGATGAAGAATTTGCATGGATAAATTGTTATTGTTGGGATTTTATCATTATTATTTTTATATTTTAAAAGTTTAGAGACAGGAACCCCTATGCTAGGGACCCCAACATCCCCCTTGTGTGTCTCCCCACTCTAGTGCTCCCCCAACCCAGAATCTTGCTGGAACATAGGTAAAATGTAAAAGCTCTTAAATAGAATATTTATCAGTTTTCATCCCTTGTAATTTAGCTTTGCAAAATGCACATAAATTCCAATATTTCATAGTAATTAGTACAGCAGCAAGTTCCTTTGATCATTTTTCTATTTTTCCAATTACACAAATTCATCTGTTAATCTATGAAATGCGAAATTACAAGTAACAATTGCTGCAATAGGTCGAAGGACAAGTATGTACAGCTTTACCAAACAACTGTTCGAACTGTATCTTGCTACTAAAAATCATCACAACTATATAACGGTACATTGACAGGCTAGAAGGCCTGACAAGCATTTGACTATAAGAACTATACAACCAAAAATTCATAACATTACTATGTAAAAGAATTTGTTACTTCAAATTAGGGTTAAACATGCCATGCAAATTATCTGAAATGAGGTTAGCATGATGGATCAAAATAAACAGTTTCCTTTTTTAAGCAGAAGCACACATGAAACGATTGCAGAAACAGTGTAAAATCTTGGAATTCAACTTGCCAACCTTGCATTGCTCAGAAAGAGACGGTCATTTATACACTGTAATTGCCAAGAAGCCTTTAAAGAATGGATTAAACACTAAAAGGTGGATCATAGTGACCCAACAGCAGATAAATATTTAAGCTAAAAACAAGATTGTGACGTGGGACTGGTAGTATTAAATAGTTTGCTGTAAATAATGACCCCTACTGTTAGATAATCAAAAAGGCAGAAAGATTTTATCTTGTTGATAATTACTTGTGATATCTTTGAGTTCTTATTATCTTTCTTAAGTTATTCTTTTATCTTAGTTTCATCAAGCAATTACCAAAAGCAAAACACGAAGATCAAGTACACCAGATGTAGGCACCCTGCCAAGGCTAAAACCCCTCTACAAGGGAAAAACCAGTTAAAAAACTATTCCTTCAATAGATTCAAAATGAGATAGACCAAGACCTTAGACCCAAGACCTTCCTCATCCACCAAGTCAGCCTTCCAATAAGATACAGCAACCTTCAATAGTCTCTTCTTGTCCAACAGCTACAGCCCAACATCAACCCAGAAATTTCAGCACTAACTTCACCAGAATTTCGGCCCAGCTTCAGATTTTCGGCCTCCCAACATCTGCAGAATTTTGGCCCCCTGCAACACTCTAGAACTTCGCACGTGTGGGATAGGAGAGAGAAATTTTGGTTTCTTTTGCAAGATAACGACCTCCTCCTTGTCCCTTGAATTTTGCACCATTTTCTTGCCCAGAAGTTGCAGATTGAACTTGGTGAGTGAGTGCTCCAAATGAAGTAGAGGAGTTGTCTTTATAGAGGATTTTTTGTCCCTTAGTTAGGCTGACTTGTTCAATTTGAGGCCGACTTGGTGGAGGAGGCCTAATTGACCTATTTTATATTAAAATAAATTTCTTCATGAAGCCCAAGAAGGTTCTTTTACATTATGGCATGGATAAGGGCACTTGACATAAAAACTAGAAGCCTACAATGAAGCCTTTGACCTATAAACAATTGACCCAAACATGAAACCCATGCTTTAATAAGTCAATTTCTTTAATAATAAAATTTATTTTTCTTTCTTTTGATCAATACATTACATCATGACTTAAATACAATTATGAAGACCGACACTAGTTACATTCTTCAACACTCCCTCTTAACTAGGAAGATATTCATAATTACATATATATATAGAGGTGCATGGAAGATCTCAAAATAAACTATGAAAAGTTTTAACACACTCAGTGTTGCGGACTAGAAACCTGACCAGGGTATTCTATCCGAGTGGGACTAAGGGGACTCAAACTTTAGCCAACTTTAGGTACCATTTGGCTTTTAAGCTCTACCACCAACCTAGGGATCTAGGTGCATATCCAAGGTTAGAGCTCCATGACCAACACACCCTCCCTCTTCAGGATCTAGACATCAAACACATAGGTCAGCCAAATGTCTTCCCAAGCATCTTGCCATTGAATGCTTCATCTCTCCTATAAACTAAACCAGATATATCCACTTGTCCAAGCATGCTTCCAAAATGTTCAACCTTCTTAAAGAGAGATTTACCTGTACAAACACAACCCCAATCAGTAATAAACTTTCAAATATATATATATACAAGTAAACACAATTATGAAGACCGACACTAGTTACATTCTTCAACACTCCCTCTTAACTAGGAAGATATTCATAATTACATATATATAGAGAGGTGCATGGAAGATCTCAAAATAAACTACGAAAAGTTTTAACACACTCAGTGTTGCGGAGTGGAAACCTGACAAGGGTATTCTATCTGGGTTGGACTAAGGGGACTCAAACTTTAGCCAACTTTAGGTACCATACGACTTTTAAGCTCTACCACCAACCTAGGGATCTAGGTGCATATCCAAGGTTAGAGCTCCATGACCAACACACCCTCCCTCTTCGGGATCAAGACATCAAACACATAGGTCGGCCAAATGTCTTCCCAAGCATCCTGCCATTAAATGCTTCATCTCTCCTATAAATTAAACCATATATATCCACTTGTCCAAGCATGCTTCCAAAATGTTCAACCTTCTTACGAAGAGATTTACCTGTACAAACACAACCCCAATCAATAATAAATTTTCAAATACATATATACAAGTAAACACAAACCTTAGGGGTCTTTAATCATCCCGATGCCACTTATATCATCATCAAATTATCCATATACATTTTATCGAAAGCTTTTTATTCTTTTATTTCTTCAGCAACACCTAATACAACCTCAGTACTTTCATTTATTCTTACTTCAAGGTATTCACTGTCATAATATGCCCTCCCTCTCAACTAGGGAGATATACCCTTTCTCCCTCTTAACTTAGGGAAATCAACCACTTCCTTCTTCTATAACATTGGAGAACCTTTCACAGCTTCATTCTTTCTTATGGCATCAAGGTCATCTTGATCATCATCATTCATATAACTTTCGTCATCATGTTGATTATTGTCATAAGAACATTTTCATCATCTTGAAGATTATGTACCTGCAAAACCTTAATAGCAAGTACAACAAAGTATAGATATAGGAAAGCATGAAGTTTAACTAAATCATATTACTATAATGGAAGCATTCAAACATTCAAACTTTTGACACCAAATACCTAAGCCTAGTTAGGTTCATAATCGATAAGAGACACATATTTTACATACTAAACTTCAATTTCTAGCTAGCGTGTTGTCACAAACCCCTAGATTTTATCATCGAGACACAAAATCTTAGATATCAGCAATTCAATCAAACTACAATCCAATCATAGACTATAGATCTAAGACTTTAATATTACTTGACAGGCTCTACTAGGGTTTGTTGCAAACCCTAAATTTTATTATCAAAGCAAATTCATGAAAACAGTATCATTATCTCCTAGAATATGAATCTCTACGAAGGTTTTGTTACAAACCCTAGATTTTACAAATCAAAACATGAGGATCAACAATTAAGTTACCATACTTACTTATATCTAGGATTTCATAACCATGCACTAACAATATCTACTAGGTAAACCCAGGACACAAACATTAATACATCAAGGTTAGATATACAACAATTTTCACTAAGCTAAGGTTTCGATCAAACATACAAACATACACCTAGGGATTATTTCACAAGATCTTACTATAATTATTATAAAAGTTTTGTTCAAAAACCCTAATTCACCAAACCCTAAAGATCTTGGGTTTCAATATATAATTTAGAAATTAACAGCAAACCCTAAAGAAATAGGGTTTTTATCATAACAACACCAAAACCCTAAACATTAAAAAGAATAGGATTTCTAGACTTGATCAACAACCCTAAGTAGACTAGGGTTTCATAATCAACATCGGCATACCCTTAGCAACAAGAGGCTAGGGTTTTATAGTGAACCCTTGGAGGTTAGGGCTTCACAAGAATGATCAAAATGATAGTACAACCAGGGTAAATTCAATCTAATGATTAATCACCCTAACAAGAATATTTAAGATTCAAAACCCTAGACATGATGATGTCGGTAATATAAAGCAAATTTCAAGAAAGAATGAACATACCTTTGCTATGAAGAGAACCTTGTAACAAAACTTGCAGTTTAAGACATACCTTGAATTATTTTTTTTAACAAACTTTATAGGACTTCAATTCTTGAAGGGCTTCCTTTGAAATAGAACATCTTCATGCTTCAAATCTATCCTTTGAAGTCTCCTCCATAACTTTTGTGCAATCTGCAAACTTTCCTATCCAAGGAAATATATATAAAGAAAAAGGTTATTAGCATACAATACAAACAAATCTTAATGTGAGGAGGAAACCAAACATGAAAAGGTGAAACAACAAACAAAATACTTATCTTTTGGTAAAATGGTGGAGGCTCCCTCTTAATCCAATCTTTTGAGGGACACCTACAACTTATCAAAATAATTCAAACATGTTCTAACAAGACATGTTAGACCTGCAAACTCTAGAAATCAAAACATAAAGGAAAACAATTCAAAACTTAAAATAGAAAACTATGAGAGATATGTGAGAGAGAGGATTAGTAGTATAAGTCCTTTCTTGAGAAATCTAGGGCAGCAAGATTAGGTGATTTCTCTATTAATGATAACTGCTTGTGAATGTTTTTTTACTTCAATAGATTAGGATCTTCTCTTTAGTTAGATTATTATAGTGTTCTTCTTCATCAAACAGCTACCAAAGCATAAACAATAAAGAGATAAGAGACAGAATGTAGGCTATCAGACACAGCCAGAACCTCTCCCACTTGAGAGGAAAACCAAAACGAATTCTTCTTCTTCAATTGACGAATACCAAGACCAAGACCCTTGACCTATTTGACCTCTCCAAGACCAAGTCACAAATCTTACTCTTCTTCCTTGAATCAACGATAGTCAAACTTCTTGTTTATTCCTCCTTCTCGGCTACCTTCTTTTGTTTCGGCTCCTAGGACAAACTTGCAACTTTCGGCCCTAATTCAGAAGCCCTAATTGCAGCACTTGTACCACTTCGCTTGAATGGGGAGACTTCCTTCTACACTTCGACTTGATGATTGCAATGTCTTCTCTTTGGCTTGGCTTCTAGAATGAACTTACTAACCTTGGCCCTTCCTGTAGCAGATGATGCCTCTCTTCTTCACACGTGTGACAAGAAATAGTCCTAAAACAGACCAAAAGAAACACAAAAGACTTCGCTCTTCCTTCACTTTTCTTTTCTTGGATATAGGGTTGTTATTGACCCTTAAATCAAACTTATTCGCACATTTCTCACTCATATTACCTTGATCGAAAATCTTGCTTCTGAAATGAGGTCAAGTTGCCTATTTATAGTGGTTTGTCAATGTAAATAAGTCGACTTGACAGTCCGACATGTCATTTGGAGTACTTTTATTATTTCATTTTGTAGCTGACTTAGAAGGAGATGTTTTTGCTTAGTCTTGGAGGGCCTTCATATCCTTTTATTGACTCGTACAAAAACATAACATGCCAAGAAGGCTCCTTCATTGATCGAAAATCTTGCTTCTGAAATGAGGTCAAGTTGCCTATTTATAGTGGTTTGTCAATGTAAATAAGTCGACTTGACAGTCCGACATGTCATTTGGAGTACTTTTATTATTTCATTTTGTAGCTGACTTAGAAGGAGATGTTTTTGCTTAGTCTTGGAGGGCCTTCATATCCTTTTATTGACTCGTACAAAAACATAACATGCCAAGAAGGCTCCTTCATACATGAGATTGACTCAATTTGACTTTATGACCAAATCTAAGGGCTCACAATGGGAGCCATAGCTAAAATAAAATCCTTGCTCATGAAACCCATGAGACAAGCATTACAAACAATATTGTATTTTCTTCTTTACATTAATTACATAAAATCACAATTACACGTCATTATGAAGACCGCACCTAGTTACTCTTTTCAACACTCCCTCTTAACTAGGGAGGTATTCAAAATCGATACAAGGTACTTGGACATTCTCAATCTGAAGAATTCTCATAAGAAGAGTCGGATTGGTAACCCATTTGTTTAGCATCATATCAACCAACATTGTCACATAGCAAGGCCTTGACTAACAACACTATCTCTCCACAAGATCTGAGCTCAATGTTGGCAAGACCAATGATGTATAAACACCCTCATCATTGTCCCTCTCGGAACATACCCCACCCAAGTTCTCAAGGTGTGTTCCACCAGGACTATTCTTATCTTGGCTTCCCAGTCCTCAAAGAATATTGGTCCTCTACAACTACTCCTATCTTGGATGCCATAACTCATCCTCAAAGAGCATCGGATGCCAGATGTTTACCCAACCCTCCATTATGTTTTCCCAAGTGAAGACAAGAATGATGTGTCTATCTCTCCCTCTTAATTAGGGAGGACATACCTATTCCAATGAATGAATGTACTTAAACTCCCTCTTGGCTTAGGAATTTTGCTTCCAAGTTTCTACAAAGTAAGAAACTTGTTTCCAGGCTCACTCTTAATTAGGAATCTACAGCAGCTCCATGGTGGAGACGATGGGACAACCCGCTTCTTGAAGAACTCCTCCTCACGATGTCATGAACTTCTCTTTTTTATGCAGGAGTCTTCATGTTTTGGGACTTCTTTGTAGGGCACAGACCATCCATCACTTTCATCCATGAGTCAGTCATGTCATTATTCCTTTCATCGGAAAGTTATCCATTAGTTCCTATATGACTTCCTTCATGCCATGTTGCCTTCTTCATGCCATATTTCCTCAAGTATCTTTCATTCTACTACAAGGACATTAGGGGTGGAAGATATCCATGTATCTTCCCTTGGCAACCCTACATAAGCCCATCCAGATATCATTCAAAAATAAAGGAATGAACATTAAATCAAAATTACTTTGTGACAGTCTTTCACCGTGACATCTTCTAATTTGCATCAACATCTTGCATACACATTGACACATCTCCCAAAGATATATACTGTCAAGGGTCTCTTTCTTTTTCAGACTTCAACAAAGTCCTCATATCTATCATGGAGATATCCTTGTCAAATCTCTTAGACTTTAGTCCCCGAATGTTGATTGCCTTCTTCATGGTTGCACATTCCATGATCTCTTTCCTTCTTTCTTCACACATTTTCTTCCCAAGAACTTTTAATCAGAGTTCCTCCAATCTCGATCAACCACCTCATATTTCATGTGAGGACATATTGTGTTGATTTCATCTAGATGATGTGTGACTCATGCTTTCCTGCATCCTTTCAAAGGAGGAGACCCTTTCTTTTGATCATGCTCTTGAGATAGAGCATTTATTCATGTTAACTTGCAACCATATGACATGACTCTACAATATCGAATGTAAGCATACATACCTCATTTTCCTTTATGTCATCCAAACTTCCCTCAGCAACTTCCTTGATTGAAAGAACTTCAATCCCTAGATCTACTTCACCTCTTTTGTCATCATACCATGATCCCATGAATTCCACATGTTTGGAATTCTTGATGAAACCCTTGCTTCCTTTTGATTGGTGAACCTTCTGACGAAGATTCCAATAGAGGATCTTGAGTATCCTCATCCAGCATATGTTTCCTTTTGAGTCTTCACAAGATGTATGATGAGCCTTGTACTAGATGACCTTTTCTTTCTTTTCCATAATTACCACCCATGTTACTAATGAGGTTTCCAAGAGCTATATCCTTCCATGGGTGACTGCCATGGACTTCAATTTCAACCATCTTTCATGCTTCTCTATGATGATGTCACGAGCTCTTGTTTTCAATGCTTCTATGATGCCATGATGCATCCCATCATTTTTCTTAGTGAACCATGATAGCCATATCTCACAACAGAAGACTTAAGAACAAGAACTTGAAAAGAACTAGGTGAAGAAGACTATCTTAGTGATAGTAGAGATCTCTTACTTCCTCTTTCTTAGACTTCTTTTCAACTTCGTCTACTTCTTCAGTGATATGGGCTTCCTCTTTTTCCTCTTTTATTATTGTCCTTCTTGAACTTAGGACAATCTCCTTTGCCATGCCCATATTCCTAACATCCATAGCATTGAATCTTAGCCACCTTCTCTTTTTCTAAGAACCAAATTTTTCAGACTTTACTCTTCTCTTTGTCATAGCAGCATATGCTTGATTTTGCTCATTGGTTCCCACATTAGTTTTAGCCTTCAGAGTGGTTTCTTCAATCTTGCATAGTGACCATAGATCCTGGAATGGAGTAGCTTCTTTCTTCCCATAAATGCTTGAAGTAAAGTTACCCCACTCCTATGGTAGTGCATTTAGTACTACAGTGGTTATCTCCTTGTCAGACCTTACTTCTCCCAGATCTTGAAGTCGATCCCTTATCTCAGATATCCTCATAGGGTATGAGGTTATTCCTTCTTCTTTCGTTATCTTTAGCTTGTAGAGTTCTTGCCTTAGAGAGATAACTTCTCCTGCGGTGCTTACAAAAAACAACTCTACCAAGTTGTCATATATTTCTTTTGAAGTGTCGAGTTTAGATACATATGGAATGAGGGGACCCTTGATGGATTCTATGAGAATCCTTTGAGCCCTCACTTCCCCTTTCATAAACTTTGCAAGTGCCTGAGCATCTTCTTTCACTGGTTTGGTGATAGATCCTTTGACATGATCCATCACCTCATTTTCAATGAGATTCAGATATGTCCTCTTCTTCCATGCAAGATAGTTTGAAGCCCCAACCAATTTGTTGCTTTCCTTGCAAAAAGACATTTTGACAGATTTAGACATAAATATACTTACTTGTGAAGATGCTTCTTCCACTCATTGCCTCCTCGAATTTGATGATAATATAGATGATAAAGAACTCCTTGATGAGGATAGGTCTCTTCAAGAGTGATCCTTGACTTCACAAAGAAGGAGATCACTTTAGATCCTTTGATGGAGATGCACTCATTGATGATGATCAATGATGACTTTTTTATGCTTCCTAGATGACCTTCTATAATGGTAAGGTCCTTGCTTCAATGCAAGGAAACTGCCTTAGAACTTTTGAATATCATGACAACATCCTTGATCTTGCTTTTCTAGAAAGAAACTTGATGTATAAGTCCTTCAACTTGAGTAGGGTCTTTGTGGTCTCTTGAGATGTCTTAAGGCTTCTTGCTAGTGTAGACTATCTAGTGTTTTGACACTTCTTAGTAGATCTTGACTCCAAGATGATCTTCTAGATTTGCTCTGATGCCTTTCTCGAGATTTGATCCTTGAGTGTCCCTTGATAAGATGCCCTTCCATGACTTTGTCAACTTAGCTATGATACCATGTTGAGAAATCTAGGGCATCAAGATTATGTGATTTCTCTATTAACGATAACTGCTTGTGAATGTTTTTTACTTCAATATATTAGGATCTTCTCTTTGGTTAGATTATTATAGTGTTCTTCTTCATCATACAGTTACCAAAGCATAAACAATAAAGAGACAAGAGACACAAAATGTAGGCTATGATCCAGGGCCAAAACCTCTCCCACTTGAGAGGAAAACCCAAACGGATTCTTCTTCTTCAATTGATGAATACCAAGACCAAGACCCTTGACCTATTTAACCTCTCCAAGACCAAGTCACAAAGCTTCCTCTTCTTCCTTGAGTCAACAATAGTCAAACTCCTTGTCTATTCCTCCTTCTCGGCTACCTTGTAGTGTTTCAGCTCCTAGGACAGACCTGAAACTTTCGGGCCCAATTCAGAAGCCTTGGTTATAGCACCTTGTTACCACTTCGCTTGAATGGGGAGACTCCATTCTACACTTCGGCTTGAAGATTGCAATGTCTTCTCCTTGACTCGGCTTCTAGAATGAGCTTACCAACCTTGACCCTTCCTTGCAACAAACAGTGATACTCTCGTCCTTCCTACAGCAAATGATGCCTCTCTTCTTGACACGATTGACATGAAATAGTCTTAAAACAGATCCAAAGAAACACCAAAGAGTTTTCTCTTCCTTCACTTTTCTCCGCTTGGATATAGGGCTATGATTAACCCTTAGATCGAACTTCTTCACACCTTTCTCACATAAATTTCCTTGATCGAAAATCTTCCTTCTGAAATGAGGTTGAGTTGCCTATTTATAGTGGTTTGCAAATGTAAATAAGTCGACTTGACAGTTTCCTGGGCCGACATGTCATTTGGAGTAATTTTATTATTTCATTTTGTAGTCGACTTGAAGGAGATGTTTTTGCTCGGTTTAGGAGGACCTTCTTATCCTTTTAATGACTCGTACAAAAATGTAACATGCCCAAGAAGGGTCCTTCATACATGACATTGACTCAATTTGAATTTATGACCAAACCCAAGGGCTCACAATGGGAGCCATAGCTAAAATAAAATTCCTTGCTCATGAAACCCATGAGACAAGCATTACAAACATAGTTTTATTTGTTTCTTTACATTAATTACATAAAGTCACAATTACACGTCATTATGAAGACCGAACCTAGTTACACATTTCAACTTCCTTGACTTCTGATTCTTCAATCTTGTTCTTCTTAGGTGGAGCTTCATCAGTAACATTTGCTTGATCCCCATCTCTCTTCTTATTCCTTGGATTTTCCGAACATTGCTTTTGTAGTGACCCATCTTGTGACAATTGTAACATTCAATCTTGGATAGGTCAACTTTCTTCTTTGGTCCTTTGAACTTCTTAAAGGTTCCCTTCTTTTGTGATGAGCAGAATAGGCATTAGAAGTATTGTCTTCTTCATCCTCCTTGTTAATTACTAATGATATTCCAGCTTCTTCTTGACTGGATGCATTCCACATTTGTTCAAATGTCGGAGTATCCTTCCAATTGTTAAGTCATGATGCCACATTTGTTCAAATGTCGGAGTATCCTTCCAATTGTTAAGTCATGATGCAAAAGCACTCCAAGATTTTGGTAGTCCTAGAAGAGCAGTGATTACGAGCTCTTTTTTTGGGCCAACTTCATCTATTTCTTAGAGTTCATCTCTGATTCTAGATATCCTTATAAAGTAGAATGATACAATATCGTCTTTCGCCATCTTAATAGTCCTTAATTCATTCTTGAGGCTTGCTATTTTACCATTGTTCTTGATGATGAATAATTTGGAGAGAGCCTCATACATTTCTTGAGCAAAATCTATGTTGGATATGTATGGAATTGAGTTGCCCTTAACTCCATCCATGATTAGGTTCATAGCCAGGATTTCGGTTTCTCTGAACTTTGCTTTCTTTGCTTTATCTGTAGGCTTCTTGATTTTTCCTTGAACAAGATCCAAAACTTTGTTCTTTTTGAGGATGAGACCTATCATCTTTTTCCAAGCCCTGTAGTTGGAGGCTCCTTCTAGTTTGTTTTCTCCCTTCATTGAGTTTGACATAGTTCCTACAGATAGTAGGCTTATCTTTTTTATATGATCCTTTTTCTTTAATGACATTCCTTTGATCTCCTTTTCCTTAATAGATCTTCAACCTGCTTTTTTCCTTCTTCACTTTCGCTCTAATACCATGTTAGAAGTTCGGAAAGGCAGAAAGATTTTCTCTTGTTGATAATTTCTTGTGACATCTTTCAGTTCTTATTATCTTTCTTATCGTTTTATTTTATCTTAGTTTCATTAAGTAATTACCAAAAGCAAAACACGAAGATCAAGTACACCAGATGTAGGCACTTTGCTAGGGCTAAAAGCCCTCTATAGGTGAAAAACCCAATCAAAACTCTTCCTTCAATAGATTCAAAATGAGATAAACAAAGACCTTAGACCAAAGACCTTCCTCCTCCACCAAGTCAACCTTCCAATAAGATACAGCAACCTTCAATAGTCTCTTCTTGTCCAACAGCTACAGCCCAACATCAAACCAGAAATTTCAGCCCAACTTCACCAGAATTTCGGCCCAGCTTCAGATTTTCGGCCTCCCAACTTCTACAGAATTTTGGCCCCCTACAACCCTCCAAAAATTCGCGTGTGTGGGATAGGAGAGAGATTTCTATTTCTTTGCATGATAATGACCTCCTTGTCCATTGAATTCCGCAACTTTTTCTTGCCCAGAAGTTGCAAACTAAACTTGGCAAGTGAGTGCTCCAAAGGAGGTCTACTTGTTGTCTTTATATAGGAGTTTATGCCCCTTAGTTAGGTCAACTTGTCCAGTTTGAGGCCGACTTGGTGGAGGAGAACCAATTGACCTATTTTATAAATAGATTTAAATTTCTTCTTTCACAAATGCATCGTTGTGAAAATTGCGATATAATCGCGATAATATCGAAAAAAAAATGCGATTTTTTGAAAATGGCGATATTATCGCCCGATTATTACGTGAATTTTTTTACAAAAAAACGTGAAATAATCGTGATAACTTGAAATTATCGCGATTATTACAAAAAAAACCGCATTTGTTGGGAGAAAATCTTGAAATTTTATTTATTTTTTATTTTTACTTTTTTGCCGATTTTTTGATGAGGAGGAGGAGCAACAGGAGGAGGAGATCACACAACCTACTCAAGCTACCCCTGTCACCAGTAGAGGATGTGGTCTACCTCCTATAGCTCCTAGTTCTTCAACTTCTAGAGCATAGCAGAGTCCACTGCCAACTCCACCAGCGTCTACATCTAGAGGGAAAGCTATTGCATTTTCTCGCTAAAGGGGCAGAGGAAATCAGTGGTATTAGTTATTTGGTTCATTTCACTGTATATGACATTATGACTCATGATATGAGATACATTATTATATTTTTTGTTGATATTTTGAGGCTGAGTTGGGACTCAAGAGTTAGGATTGACTATTCAGGACATGATTCATTGTTGTGTGTGATGTAGCACTAGAAATGATATTACACATCTTATATATTAGTTCTTTTATCATATTTATGTATCAATGTATGTATTTTATGTTGTAGATGCTTTAGATATTAAAAAAATTGAAAAAAAATGAATATTTATGTATTTTACAATTTTTCCCCGATTATTTCCCGATTTTTATGATTTTTTCCCTCGTCGATATTATTCCAATAATGATTACTGCAACAATGGGCAAATGAAGCCCAAGAAAGGTCTTTTACATTATGACATGGGAAAGGACACTTGACATAAACCCTAGAAGCCTACAATGGAGGCTTTGACCTTTGACCTATAAACAATTGACCCAAGCATGAAACACATGCTTTAATAAGTCAATTTCTTTAATAATAAAATTTATTTTTCTTTCTTTTGACAAATACATTACATCATGACTTAAATACTATTATGAAGACCAACACTAGTTACATTCTTCAACACCTACAATCAACACATCTACACTAGTCATGCAAGAAAATGCATAGACTAGTATTCAAGTGCAAAGGAAAACACAGAAAATCTTAAATGGGAACAATTTTTGCTACAGGCTAATAACCAACAACCAATCCAGCGTTCTAATATTCTGTCTACACAACTACAAAACGAATTCATCAATGACAAAACTCATGGGAACTCATTCAGTGTAAAAACGTGATTGGAAAATTTAACTCCTATAATGGCTCTTCACAAACTGAAGATAATGGCCTCCTTCTTGTCCATTGAATTCCGCAACCTTTTCTTGCCCAGAAGTTCCAGACCGAACTTGGTGAGTGAGTGCTCCAAATGAGGTCGAATTGTTGTCTTTATATAGGAGTTTCTGCCCCTTAGTTAGGTCGACTTGTCCAGTTTCAGGCCGACTTGGTGGAGGAGAACTAATTGACCTATTTTACAAATAAATTACATTTCTTCTTTGACAAATGAAGCCCAAGAAAGGTCTTTTACATTATGACATGGTCAAGGACACTTGACATAAACCCTAGAAGCCTACAATGGAGGCTTTGACCTATAAACAATTGACCCAAGCATGAAACCCATGCTTTAATAAGTCAATTTCTTTAATAATAAAATTTAATCTTCTTTCTTTTGACAAATACATTACATCATGACTTAAATACTATTATGAAGACTGACACTAGTTACATTCTTCAACACCTACAATTAACACATCTACACTAGTCATGCAAGAAAATGCATAGACTAGTATTCAGGTGCAAAGGAAAACACAGAAAATCTTAAATTGGAACAATTTTTGCTGCAAGCTAACAACAAACAACCAATCCAGCCATCTAATATCCCATCTGCACAACTACAAAACAAATTCATCAATGACAAAACTCAAGGGAACTCATTCAATGTAAAAATATGATTGGAAAATTTAACTCCTATAATGGCTCTTCACAATCTGAAGATTATACACGAAATCTTGACAATTGCTCAAGCATATATGCAAATTATCTAAATACTAAATATATATTTTTTCATGTGGTAATGAATGTGTGCTATTCAAAAACTTATATGATGCTGAAATTTTTATGTGAACATGTAATGAACCTAAATAATAATTTACTAAATATCCATGGAAAGAGAAATAACATTATCCATGTATTATGTCACCTTTTTTCAATGTAAATACGGGTAACAGTCACTCTGACTTCTGGAATCTAAAAACATTACTTTATCATGTATTAAATAACTATTGGGTAATCTCTTTCAGCCCTCAAGAATTGCCTCATACTGTCCAAAAGATCTGGTACCAAGTGCCCGATCTTGCTCTTATAAATCCTCACTGTGAGTGTTCCCTTTATCCCTCACCAGCCAACCAGGGAATCAATCAAGGACCCTATGCATTCATGGCCTCCACCCTTAATTGCCTCTCCTCTTCACCAGCCAACCAGGGAATAAATCGAGGACCCTAAGCATTCATGGCTTCCACCCTTAATTGCATCTACTCTTCACTCTGCAATTAAGTGACATGGAGGATAGTGACAAAGCAACAAAGGACAGCACTGAAACAAAGTAAAGATTCTGAGGAGACTGAGAAGGAAAAGAAGCTAACCCAGAATGTGCGGTCACCAGTGTATACAAAATAATCTCCAAAAATATTTATATACTAAAAAACGGTAACCTACTCCAACAATTTTGAACTTCTCAACTACTCTCCTACCAAAATGCTTGCCCAAACTGACTTTCATCTTTAATTTTAAAATTGAGAATTAGAAGTTTCTATTTAAGAATTAAACAAGTTAACATAAGATGTCATATGTAAGGCGTGATTTATCCTCACAGAATCATGAAAAAAGATTGGACATAAACCCCAAAGGTAAAAAGATATGAGGCCCCATTTCAGATTTGGACTAGTGTGTTAGAAACCACCCATGTCTACTAATCATGTTGGGATCCTTACACGAGCACACCTACAAGGGGTTGGACAAATCCTTTACATTTTGTATGGGCTCTTAATTTTCAAACCATGCTGAGAATATTCTGCACTCAGCAAGAACAAACTAGATACTAGGTAGCTGAAAACTTGAAAGCTTCAATCAAAACAGCAGATCTGAGTTCAATAATCTACAAACACTACTGCTAAAAATTCGAACAGCAAATACACAGATCTGAACTCTCAATCACATCTATCTTCTCTTGAATACTGAAGGAAGAAAATACCTTGCAACAGCTCAAAGCAAAAACTCACTAACCAACACAGTTGTGTGCTCTGCATGTCTCTTACAGAATAGGAAGAAGAGGGAAAATACAATGTATCTGATCACATGCATGAAGCACTCAAGGTGACTCGGTCAAACCTTAATCCTAGTCTGATCACCCTAGCTGCATGATAAAGAGTGCCAAGTATGTGTGCCTCAACTGGAAGACGAACTGGAGCATGCACCCCCTTCCTTAAGATCTGTGCCATTTACCTAAACTACAAACTTATAATGCATGAGCACTCCTAACTTACTAGGGATTAGCGTCCTCCTACAAACAACAGATCATGCATGTGAAGACTAAGAAAAGCAAAGCTCCAACAATAAACAAGCTCTAGCAAAAATGGAATTGCTAAAAACTGACACAAAATTTAAACTGGAAATAACTGATGGTGAAGGCATGCGTGTGCTCTCTACCAAACAGCAGAGTCTATATCTTTGTCTCCTGTTCCCTCGTTCAATCAGTTCATCATTACTGTAAGGAAAGGCTGGATATGGGAAAGGTCAAAAAGTCTTCCACAAATTTCATTAGATTGTATGTTTTACATCAAGAGATTAGGATTGTATGGGTATCCTTGATACTCATTCAAGGACTAGTTCTGTGCAACTAAGTGGATAATCTTATCTTTGGACAGCCAGGCAGCTTCAAAGTGCTACTATTAAAGACCAGTACTACTCGAAGAGCTCCCAATGGAAAGAAATGTTGGGTCAGGCCTAAGATTTCGAGATCTCAATCTCACCCTGACCAGAGTTAAAATGAAAAACGCAATTCTGGCTCAAAGCACCTATAGAATCTAAGAGGCCAGTAAACCATTCTTGCACTGGAAGGGTGACAGTTTCAGTAACATCTAACTTTCAATGAATATTCCATCTGGTGGTCACCCACTGTGTTAGAAAATAGCAAGCTGCTAGCAAAAGACCACATGGTTCTAAGATTTGAGGCCCTTCTAAAAAGGGATTAAGACTATTCGTGATATTTTTGGTGTTGCTTCCAAGGATTGTATACTGTGGACAGAACTGAGAGAGGTCAAAACCAGTATTATCAGAATCGGACCAGTGAACAAGCCAGTTGACCCCAAAAACTGGAAGAGGACTAGAAGCAGACAAAAATCAAAAACCACTATTATCAGAACCGGACCAGTGATCAAGCCAGTTGACCCCAAAAACTGGAAAAGGACTAGAAGCACACAAAAATCAGAAACAGACCCCAACCAAAAAATACATAAATAATCAAATGATATATATATATATGTGTGTGTGTGTGTGTGAATCCAAACCATTACACATAAAATATGCAAAGTTTCTCATGTAATAGCAAGGGTGCATACAACCAAAATGGCACTGAGTACAATCCACTTTCGAACCAAAATACATCAAAAATAGGGTTCTACATGGCCTCTAGAATCCAGAAATATACAGTACTAATTAATAACTATAGGCCCTAGACTCCGTAACAAAAATAGTACCAACTGCAATCTACATCCAAACCAACATACATCAACAAAGAGGCTCTAAATGGCCCCCATAGTCCAAAAATAGGCATAGTACTAATTAATAACCATAGTCTAGACTCTAGACTTTACAATCTAATCATTACAGAATCATCTGAATTCTCATCATCTACATCCTCAACATAACTATATTAAGAAAGGGACTCTGACTTGATTCCCTTGGCCCTGAAGGTAGCTGTCCAACAGCAATGATCAAATCATCTGGCTGTGGAAGTGGATCAAAGTCCCTCCAAGATAGGTCTTCATTGTCAAGCACTGCTAGCTGAGTCTCCATAACCCTCTTTTACAAAAGATCAATATCATCCAAGACTATGCTACTCGATTCAGTGGTCATGTTCAACCACTGGGTGTACATCTTCAAATCAACCCTTCAATCAGCCCTCCAGATCAGCTCAAGAAACTCAGCTCAAAAACTACAAATTGCTCACATGAATTTTGAGTCTTATGGAGGGGTGGGGACCTATGTAAATAGAATCGAGTGGGCCTAGTTAGGTTTAGTGTTTTACTTTTTTCCATTTTATTGATTTTTTTTAATTTAAGTTCAAGTGGTCCCCATCACTTGTTATACAATTCTATACAAAATCAACTAGTTTTGACATTTATGCCCAATTCAGGAACAAAACCTGCCAATTCAGGTGCAGAACCTGAAAACTGAGCTCGATGGTACCCATCTCTAGCAACTCCTTAAATATTTAGGTAGGGCCCCCTGTATCATACGCTGGGAGCCTCCTGTCCCATTGCCAACTCCCTCTCTCCATCTTCATCAGTCACAAACAGCGGCTATCACAGACACAGTGCTGGACACACAAAGAGGAGTCGAGGACACATCAGCAATGATCAAATCATCTGGCTGTGGAAGTGGATCAAAGTCCCTCCAACATAGGTCTTCATTGTCAAGCACTGCTAGCTGAGTCTCCATAACCCTCTTTTACAAAAGATCAATATCATCCAAGACTATGCTACTCGATTTGGTGGTCATGTTCAACCACTGGGTGTACATCTTCAAATCAACCCTTCAATCAGCCCTCCAAATCAGCTCAAAAACTACAAATTGCTCACATGAATTTTGAGTCTTATGGAGGGGTGGAGACCTATGTAAATAGAATCGAGGTGGGCCTAGTTAGGTTTAGTGTTTTACTTTTTTCCATTTTATTGATTTTTTTTTTTTAATTTAAGTTCAAGTGGTCCCCATCACTTGTTATACAAGTCTATACAAAATCAACTAGTTTTGACATCTATGACCAATTCAGGTACAAAACCTGCCAATTCAGGTGCAGAACCTGAAAATTGAGCTCGATGGTACCCATACCTAGCAACTCCTTAAATATTTAGGTAGGGCCCCCTGTATCATACACTGGGAGCCTCCTGTCCCATTGCCAACTCCCTCTCTCCATTTTCATCAGTCACAAACAGCAGCTATCACAGACACAGTGCTGAACACACAAAGAGGAGTCGAGGACACATCAGCAATGATCAAATCATCTGGCTGTGGAAGTGGATCAAAGTCCCTCCAAGATAGGTCTCCATTGTCAAGCACTGCTAGCTGAGTCTCCATAACCCTCTTTTACAAAAGATCAATATCATCCAAGACTATGCTACTCAATTCGGTGGTCATGTTCAACCACTGGGTGTACATCTTCAAATCAACCCTTCAATCAGCCCTCCAAATCAACCGAAGAAACTCAGCTCAAAAACTACAAATTGCTCACATGAATTTTGAGTCTTATGGAGAGGTGGGGACCTATGTAAATAGAATCGAGGGGGCCTAGTTAGGTTTAGTGTTTTACTTTTTTCCATTTTATTGTTTTTTTTTTAATTTAAGTTCAAGTGGTCCCCATCACTTGTTATACAATTCTATACAAAATCAACTAGTTTTGACATTTATGACCAATTCAGGAACAAAACCATCGAGCTCAATTTTCAGGTTCTGCACCTGAATTGGCAGGTTTTGTTTCTGAATTGGTCATAAATGTCAAAACTAGTTGATTTTGTATAGAATTGTATAACAAACAGCGGCTATCATAGACACAGTGCTGGACACACAAAGAGGAGTCGAGGACACATCAACAATGCTATCACAGTTGCCCTTACAGCCCCCTGAACAAGCCAATAATGTTAGTTCCCTAATAAGACTTGGCTGGTTGTGATAAGACCAGAAGGGTAGACAGAGGGATGAAGACCACTCAGGTGCCTCGGCCCTTGCTAAGTTATAGGTTATTGGTATATCTAACATGCGGGCTATTAGATATACTCTTGGATTATAGTGGTAGCCAGTTAGTTTGATCCCAGGCCTAGACAGCACTCGAACGAATTACTGATTCCCATGGCTAAAAAAAATGGTAAGTTCCCAACATTAACCCTAGGAATTTCTCCAACTAAGAAGCATCCACAGAGAAAGATTGTCGGGTGGAAGATCAAAGCCACAGATAGATGGTGGGGGTGTCTTGCAAAAACAATGATTACAATAATCCTCCAGCGACTGGCATATTGCTTGCAGTTTCCCTATATATTTTGTGCCCTGTATGTTGGTTTTTGCATCCATGATGGCAGTTTTATTTTTAATAATTGTAACCCTGGATTTATTCGCCAATTCCAGCTGGATAATTGATAAATTTTGTTAGATATGGTAGTGAAAAGATTTTTGCCATAAAATTTGGGGCAACTAAGGCCTTTGTTGCTAGTGTTTGTGCTTGTGGCATGTGCAACACTATTTTTTGTACAGAAATGCTCATGTGTGTATATATATATTGTTTTATTACTAGTTAAAAGTAAGCACCTTTATAAAAAATGAGTAAAAGAATAGATGCAGACACAAATCAACTATTTTGGAAAAACATGGAAACCAAGGCAAGCAGAAGACAATTGTCACATCTCTCAACATCTGAAGCCAGCTATTCAACTTTAGGGAAATGTGTTGTCAAACATAAATTATATTTGAGTATTACACCACAAACAAAATAAAATTGACATCTTGACAAACTATCAAAGCCACAGATGGCAAGAATTAAGTAGCAGCACTCTAGAGTCTAGAGTCTAATGACTAATATAACCTAAAGCTGCTTAAAAAAAACATGGTTAAGACTTGCACTACAATAAATGCGGACATAACTAAGCACATTGGCACAATATAGCCAACAAATAACAACCTCCATAAACCTTTGGATAAATCCAAAAAATATTAAACCAACTATAGCTGACTAGACATAAAAGGAAACCAATCAAAAAAAATAGGAGTGATAGAGACCTATAATTCAATCAACAATTTACTACCAATAACAAGAAACTATTGAAAAGTTATAAGAGAAACAGAGGTAGTACTTCCACTACAATATTATATCTGTAAACAAGTAAAACTGAGTACTAAACAATCTCATATATAGAAAACAATCGACCAAAAGGAAATACTAGAAATATATTGCTAAAATATAACGGGGAAATCATAAGTTTGAATCCAAAAGATGAACTAAACAATCCAAAGGGGTGTTCAACTGTAACTAGAGAACTCACCATTAAACCCATGGAACTCCTAGAGGTAGAATAGGACAAGTTGGAAATGACCCAATTCCAAATGGTACCAAAAAAAAAAAGCCCAAATAGAGAGAATTCTTATTAACACACCAAGGAAAGAAAAATCACAATAGATCATAAGATTTTTTTACCAAGAAAAAGAGAGAACACATTTCTAGGGAAATATCATTCTAAATAAAGAATATCTACAAATAGCAGAACACCATCACCCCTTAAACTAATTATGAGACAACAGTACTTACTAGATGACACCTAGAAAATGAAGTTTCAACGAAACTAGTTGTCAAGGTATTGATCTTAACAAGTCATCATTAAACCATGCATTCAAAACCTAATTGTCAAACAGGCTCAATTGACCTATATCTATGAGGAAGATATTGTTGCCACTCAACTCCAAAATGTCTAGATAGGCAACCAATTTTTGGATGATTACACAACATGGTAACATACAATTCAACATTAAGCCTGAGTCAAAGACTCCATGGTCTAAAAACAATAACCCCAAAACCCCGTCCTAATTAGTTATATATTCCAATGTGATGGTTAAAAGAAAAATATAGTACTGTTATTTTTTAAGATGAAAATGAGCACTGTTAGGGTCTACAGTAAGAGAGATAACAAGACAAAAGATCAATACACACAATGCAACCATACCAGTGCTTCTAAGAATTCAAACTCCACATAAAACTCCTATTAGGTGTGCCTATTTATATAGGCTCATTGATACAAGATCAAAATAAATAAATAAATCAGTGGCCCATAAATGACCCTGACAATAAGTATAGTAAATTATTAACAAAAGGTAGGCTGAAAGAGGTCACCGTGTGATCTTTAAACATTCTAACACCCCCTTAATGGTCAACTCATTGACCAGAACTCCAAGTGCTGATATAAATTTCTCAAACTTGTCCTTACCCAGTGATATTAATTGTTTGGTCATCAATAAAATGCTATCTCAACTCAATCTCTATTTTCCATTTCCTCTCCGATGTCATGGAAATGTGTACCTCACAATAATGTGGCACATGCATGTACATTGGTTCTTCACAAACTCCAACACACTTTGATTATCACAATGGAGGGTAGAGGAAAAAATATGCTTCTAATTCATACTCACATATTCATTGAAGCCAAACCACTTCACAAGTAGCATCCATAGTTGCCATGTACTCTACCTTTGTCGTGGACAATGCCATTACCTATGGACCTAATGGTTCTTATTGCACCTACTACCAAACTAAATATGTACTTTGGTATCAACTTCTTATCATCATGTGACCTATTTGATTTGCATCTGGATTCTGTATACCTTGTCCACTTGAAATCGCCATCTTTGTTGTACTTGATCCCATAATCAATGGTACCCATCACATATTGAAAGATCATCTTAGCATATATGCAATATGTGGTCTTTGGAGAAGATAAAACTCTTGCAACCAATGAAATTGCATAAGCCAAATATATTCATGTATTAGTCAAGTACAACAAGCTATCAACCAACTAGCTATAAATAGTTACATTCATTGGCTTAGAAATATCCTCCATTGTCAACCTCAAAACAATGTCAATGAACATTGATGATAACCTACAATTGATCATCTTAAACCCTATGAAGTAACTCATTTGCATGCTTACTCTATGTCATAGATATATGTTGTCCCCATGTTCCCATACCTCCAAACCTAGGAAAGAATGCATCAATCCCAAGTCTATCATCTAAAAAGTACTTCGTAGATTCTTCTAGATCAACACTAAAAGCAAGAAAGGATAAAAAAAGAAGTGTCTAGCTAAAAGGTACATGTACTACCTTAAAGAAGATATAAAATAAGGTACAAGCAATGTCACATGGTTCGCTGAATTTCGGACCTCAATCTCAATAAAATAATTTTAAGTTCGTTGCAATTCGGCAATGGCATTCACCAGCTAATCATACATCCAATTTTCTGATGAACGAATGCTCTTTATTTCTTCTTGACTATTGAAAAAGTCGAGATGAGAAGGTATAACACGCCCAGTAAATAAGAGATTCAGTTGAGCAATCTCGCTCGACATTCCAAGGCAGAAAACTAATTGATCCTTCAAATAGAACCAATATGCGACCAAGGGGATGGAGTGGGCACGTGATTGCAACTGTGACGATGAATATTCTTTAGTTATGCAACTATGGCAATTAATTTTTGCATCTATCCCTTGAACCTTTGCCACAATCTGGTTAATTTCTATGTGTTCTTTAAATTTTTGCAACAGTCCTTTAAGTTTTAGCAACAATGCTTTGAATTTTAAAATATGTTATATATATTAGATATTAACCATATATGTTAAAATGTTATTTTTTATTTTTTTTATTTTATGATAATGTAATATGTATTATATAATGAATTAAAATATTTATTATATAATTGGTATATATTTAAAAGTTTTACATATATATATACAAAATGATTTATTATATATAAAATAGAATTATAAAACATATTTATAAAATATTATATTTTTGAAATTTGTAATAAATATATAAAATGTGTTATAAAATATTTATATTTTGAAAATATGTATATGGATGAACCTAATGGTGAACCTTATTGAAAAATTCAAATTCAAATCGAACTTTATTCTTGTCGAAGCTTAACCATGTGATTTAGGATACAAGACATTGGAGATAAGATAAGATAATTATATTAATGTTCAAAAAATGACCACAAAAGTAGGTCCCTGGGACTCAAGAGTACGACTAGTATGAATACAATGTGGCAATGCAAGCACAGCTCCTATATATATATGTTATGAGCTTATATAATTTCAACATTTATAGGAGTTTTGCTTGGATTGCCACATTGTATTCATATGTATATGTATATGTATATGTATGTGTATGTGTGTGTGTGTGATATTATGAAAAATGTACAATGTTACAAAATACTAAGTAAGTTTGGACAACTCAAGAGTCTGTCAAGAGAGAGTGAGAGAAGGAGATTGAACAATGATGTCGATGATATCAAGGTATCCTGAATCTTATGGCCAAGGGCAAAGGGGGTGAATAGGGCACTGGCTCACTCTCAAAGTCCTTTGGAACCACTGGGGCCTCCAATTGTATGGTCCAAGGGGGGAATGTACGAGCTAGGGATACTCATGATATCTAAAATTGGAAAAAAGGAAACCCTAAATGGATCATTGATTGCTCCTCAGAGCCTAGAAGGTAGTCTGATGAGCAAAAGGTACTCTACTCTGAGTTCGTCTAGAATTGGTCCCTCTACAACTCTGAGAATGTGTGGCCTAATGTACAAATTGATATCATATTATCATCAATGCAATCTCGATGATGTCAGTTGGCCTCTCAGAGGGGGAGGATAAGGAGAAACCCAATGCCTCACCATTATGTTGTTTGGTGCCTTGTGGAACTTTGCCTGCCATTTGTCGCTTCAATCTAACAAATCAACGAGGCAAGGAAGTATGAGGTGAACAATTTTGTCATCTCAAGGCAAGGCATGGTGTGCAGAAGTTGAAATCTATGGCTAAAGATCTCCCTGATGAAGAGGACTAAGCATCTTTGGTCCTGAAACACAAAGAAAGTAGAGAGGGAGTCCCCCAAGTCCCTATAAAGGAAAGATAGTATCTTCTAATCTCGTATATAAGGGGCACCAAAATAAGGTGCATCTACGTTTTCAGCTCCTAAAGGTGGCACACCTAGCAGACCCTATCAGATCATGGTAAATGGTGATTTGTCTCAATCTAGATTCGATGGGATCTAACCCAAAGTTATCCCAAAGGGATCCTAAGAGAGTGCATCCAATGCCTACACGTCTAAGGGGAAGAAACAATGATTCCATCCCACGGCTCCAGAAAGTGTTATAAGTAGGACATATTCAAGCCCAAGTTTGTCAAAGGTGAGAAACTAATAAGTTTTTGTGCTAAAGAGAGAGGATGTCAAAGCATCCTATAGTTTGTTGTTGAGGACAACTAAGGGGACCACAAAACATGCTCCTCGTCAGAGTCACCAATAACTATGAAAGGGCCAATAATATGCACTAGTAAATGATATCCCATATATGAACTGACAGGCACTGAGAGTGCCTACTTGCAAGATCTTGGGGCGGACACAAGAGCACGAAGCCTAACACTGCTAAGATCCAAGGCCATGGATAATAAACTGTAGATGGAAGCTTGGCTACTCAAACAAACCTAGGGAGTAGAGTGTTGGATGAGGGTAACCCAACTTTGAGACCCTGAATCAATCCGTTCACTAGTTTGGTGGTGTTCCAAAAAAGGTTACACCTCATGAGTCTCATGGAGTATAACATACCCAACCCCCTAATGCCCAACACTGCTAACATCCAAGGCCATGGGTAATAAACTGTAGATGGAAGCTTAGCTACTCAAACAAACCTAGGGAGTAGAGTGTTGGATGAGGGTAACCCAACTTTGAGACCCTGAATCAATTTGTTCACTAGTTTGGTGGTGTTCCAAAAAAGGTTACACCTCATGAGTCTCATGGAGTATATAACATACCCAACCTCCTAATGCCTTATTAGGGATGTGGGGCATAACTAGACCCGACCTTCATGATTTATTACAAAAATGGAGTTATTAAATTTCCTCTTTCTTCCATCACTTCAAATCACTATTGTGACACCACCATCATCTCCTGCTTGTCAAGAGCTTTCCAACATTATAAATTTCCTCATTTTGAGCTCTGGGCACCAAGTTATGCCCATTTGAATACTTCTCCCCTTAAGGCCAATATAAGCATTCGTACTTGCCCACATCACTGACATGTGCTAGCTCGTAGCCATGTGTCGCCCACACACTAGTCCACGCCCCAGGCCCACTTGTGATGTCAACCCTTGCCATATCATTGTTTCTATGAAATGGGCCTTATCCCAGTCTCTGAAGGTTTCAATATACTGATACTTTGGCTAACCCAATATGCTAATATGGAATATCGAGTATCGACAAATTCCTACAACTACGAACTTTTGCAATTCTCAATAGGCCAATGGCCCGATGGCCAACTCAGCATGCCATCTCAAAACTATCAAATCCAACCACAGACCGACACGTGGCAAATACTAATGTCCTTTGCCACATAGCACTACTAATATGTGGCACATGTCAGTGACCTTTAAATAGTTGGCATGCCAAAAACCCCAAATCTACATGACACGTGTTCTCCACTTGGTACTGCCATGTCATGGATTCTGATATCATCCCTCAAAAGTCCCGCACTTTGATGCTTCGATGTCATCATTTACTGTGTCTAATTCGATTAACAAAGATTTTTCCATCCAGTAAGGACCATCAACGAAGGGCCACACCATATCAAGACTTCTACAAAATATGCTTACAACATACTTCCAAGGTCTTGATATATGGTAAGCCCTCCATATCCCTGCCTTTTGGTCATAGCCCCTATGTCAGCCATGCTACCAGGGGCTAAGGCCGAGGCCTTCAAACCCCAAATCTCCAATGAAACATTGTGTTAAGGGTCTCTACCTCAAATCCCTTTTCACCCAAAGCAATGGAATCAAAACCTCAACTTTTCTCTCTCCCATACCAAGGATCTCACAACTAAATTGTGGCCCAAACCAATATACATAATGGTTGTTTTGAACCATTAGCTAGCCCCAAACAGTGCCAAAGTTATTTAGTGCACTCTTTCATGATTCCATCACATGTTCTGGGAAGACTCTTTCCCTTATGTTTCCCCTTTGAAGTCAAGGCTTCTGCTCATGCCTTTGACATCCACATCATTCACAAGACCCTCTAATAAACTCAGCTAGTTTGGGGTTTCCCCAGTCAAAGAACCAACCATCGTCATTGGCCATATGGCCGGGATTAGAACTCCTTTAATCCCTTACTTAAGGAACCATTTACTTCTTGTCCATAACATGAAAGGCATGTCACAAAAATATATTAATGATTGAATATGGGCATATGAGCATTATACAACCATTCCAACTTGATGTACTGCTTCACATCATAAATAGGCATTGTATAGACCACATTGTCCATTAAGCAGGAATGCATATAAATACAATACATTTCAACAATGATATTATCTTTCTTATTAACATAGTTTACATCGCAGAGATGAAATCAACGCTAATTACGAGTTTATGATGTCTGCAATAATGAAGGGTGAGCCACAATCCACCCCACCATATGCTCAGTTGCAATGTGTTCTTTCTTGTAGCTACACATCCACGAGGCCAAACCAAGAGACCATGAGGGGAGTTCTACTCAACATTATAGGTTGAATTCATGAAAGCCATTCTCCTTCAACAGGTTAACTCATCGGTTTCCTTTAAGATCACACAATGCCCAAAGTCATTGCCTACTTGTTATTGGTGATTTCTTAGTTTCTCTACACAACAACCACCCCAAGGGGCAACATCTCTCATGCTACTAGTGGTGTAACGATGAAGGCCACTCTCCTTCATCCACTCAATGGTCCGTATTGAGTTTTTTTAGCATGTAGAGCCATGGCCTAATCCCATTCCCAATGTGGTCACAACAGAACCTGCACAACACAAGGAGAACCCTTTTGCTCGGCCAAGAGTTCCTCAATGCCCCTTCCAAGTGCTCAAGTGCATGACTTCCAACATTTCACTCGTCAAATGGCCATTCCAAGCCTGCATAGCATGAAAGGAGCCCTTCCCACTCAATCATAAGTCCCTTAGCGCCTCCTTTCAATGTCTTCGTCCATTACACAGACAGTCCTCAACAAAATTTATTCAACCCTCTAACTCAAGCTAAGACTCGCCCTCTGACCTTACTCATCGAAATTAGGCAAACCCGATCATGCACAAGGTTCCCTTCTCCTTCACACGAGAGCCCTCCTCTCATCTCTGGTCTTCTCTGCACCCATGCGCTATGCACTTCTCTCTCCTCTAGGGCACCCACTTGTGCTATATTTCGCTCTCCTCTCTTCCCCTTGATTTTTAGCTCTACTCTTCTCTGTCCTCGAGCACAAGTGCCTCTCTCTCCCTTCTTTTTTTTTCTCTTCCTTTTCTTGTCTTTCACAATCAACTTCCATAGGTTTCTTCCCTTGATGGGATTGCATGTCATGTTTTCCCATGCTGATCAGATCAGAGACTTCTAGTGAAAGTATTCAAGAGGTACGTTGCCCATACTCATTATGCAATTTTGGTACTACTGCCCACTCCAGTCATAACTATTGGCAATTATTGTTGCACCTTCCCATTAGATATTTTCTTAGAAAATGTGAACAATGTTGGTCCTTATGAACATTTGGCTCGACCAATAATCCATTGGCAACTACTAACCTCCAATTTCCCTTTGTTTGCTTCCCTCTCCTCATGGCCTCACATGGTTTGTATCATATCAAGGCTTCACTACTTCATCAGCTACTATTTAAATTGTAATTACAATTATTTTGGGTCTTTGCCCATTTACATGCCCATACAACGATCAATAGTATAATTAAGTACAATTACAATATCAATAGGGTTAAGTTTTGGGAATGTTATAAAGAGGTTGATTGACCACCTTTGTTTTCTTTTCTTTTTTTGAAAGGGGGGTGTCCAAAGAACAAAATGTTAAATTGGGATGCCAATCCTTGCCAAAGGCCAAGACCCAAAAATCAAAAGTAAGTGAGGAACAAGATAAGTCAAAAACGAAAAAAAAAAATGATGTGCAAAACAAGATCAATCAAAAGACATCATTAATGATTAAGGCAATGAGACTAAACCCAAAAATCTACTTGAACAATGTGTCAAGGTATAATTTGTTTGTATCCAATGGTATGTATGATGAGGAGTGTCTAGAATTTGTCTAACTTGAACCCAATCAATCTGAAGCAAACTTGTTCTCCACACCTCAAAAACATAAATGACTATGGGCTTAATAATCAAGTCCAAGAGGTGCATTTTGGATGAGATATCCTTCAAATGATTTTAGAAGCACTATCTCTCAAGAAGAGCAAGGACATTGCATCCCTTATTAAGTTGAGGCTAGAGAGCGTATCACACACTGGAACCTAAACCCTTGAATTCAACCCCTAAATATGTGTAAGTTGTAAAGAACTCAATCTCTTCCCTCTAAAAGAAATTTTATGAACAACTAAAACTATCTTGCTATCCAAAACCAAATCAAGGTCACATTGATCATCCTAATCAAGTCCAAGGAAAAGCTAGAATGTCTCCTTGCTAACTCCACTAGATCAAGAGGTAGAAGATGCTCTTTAAAGTTTAAACAACTATTGCAATAGCAAGGATTCCCACATATATATCTCCCAACATATCTATTAGGGTTATTCTTCAAGGCTAACAATGTGTACGAAAGTGATACAAAAGAATTTCGTCAAAGACTTAACAATTCACAACTACTAACAACTATAACTATATTATCACTTGACCAAATCAAGATTGGTTGATGATCCCAAATGAATCAATAGTAGAGCTAGAATTCCTCCTTGCTATCCAAACTAGATCAAGGATCTAAACATGCTATTTTAAGTTTAAACAAGCATCAATCATCAAAGATGTATTCTCCTTAAACATGCATCTCTCCCTGCATATCCATTGAAGCTATTCTTTAAGGCCAATAATCTATAGGCATCCATTGAGGGCATTCTTTAAGACTAACAATGTGCACGCAAGCAACACAAAAGAACACCGTCAAAGACTTATCAATATGTGTCTATGAACAGCTTGCGAGACAAAGTGACTACAACAATGCAAAAGAGCATTTCTAGCAACCATTAGCCATACTCAAAAGGAGTGACTGGATGACAACTAGGAATAACATGGAAAGTGCCAAAGAAAAAGGGGTAGAGAACAAGACAAATAAAAAGTCCCCTTATTATTATAAAGTGGTTGATGTATAAAGGTGAGGTGGCTTGGAAAAAATTATTGACCTAAATAAGGCTTTGTTCCTCAACAAGCAAAATGATCAGATTTTGCTCCATTTGATATAGCATGCTCCTCATCGTCATGTCCTAACCTAATCTATCCTGAATTTATTCCACACCTGCCCTCGTATTTTACCTAGACATGTATGCATAGTACATACCCTGCTTGATGGAACCTTGACAATAAATTTCCCATTTCACGAAAAGGTTGTACATTCTATCCTATAACATCATTAAATTCTTAATAGTAAAACTGTCTAATTATTTATTTACAAGACATTAAAACATTGAATCGGGGATATTAAATAATAAAATCTCAAGGGTGGCAAAAAAGTTCTTAAAGACTTGGAAGTTTGGGAAAGTGCCATAATATCATGGAATTTACGAGGACCAATTCCCAAACTGAAATTCATTATCCAATGAAAGTTATTTTTCAGAAAATTAGACTATCAAAAGATGTGATGAGAATATTGAGCCAAAGATTTTTTAAGGGTTACGTGAGAATAGTTGTCGATGCAAAGGAGTCAGTCAAGAGATCTGTTTACAAACTAGAAGCCAAAGCTTGTCAAGATGGTGAATTACAAAGAGAATTAGTGATCAATAACAATCTCTCTTTCTACTTAGAGGTTACAAATACAATTAAGCCAATCTAGATATTGTTTTAAACATGTCATTGTGATCCAGAAGCAGACCATAGTTAGAACCAACCAAAAGCAGTATGCAGATTCACAAACACGGATAATATCTAAACTGCACCTTCATCTCACATACATATACTCTAAACTGCACCTTCATCTCACATACATATACCAAGAGTTGACTGTAATATCTCAAATTAGCTATATTAACTAATTCCAATGAGTGGCATGACACTTTGCCTTGACGGACACCATCTCATCTCCTACCACAGAAGTTAGTTCTTTATCCCGAATTTGCATGCCGTACCACTTAGAAGTGCCCGTGTACGTTTTGTGGGCCCCTTCCCGTTGCCTTTACGATGCCTTCTTCCTTGCCAGATTACTGAAAACGAAGTGGCAAATCCCTTGTTGAGGATTCCTTCCATCAAGAACTATACATCATTGCAGGCTTTAAGGTGGAATCCATTTGCATTCATCCTATCTTTGGTTGCTACATGATCCATTGTTCAACATGTTACTTGAATCACTTGGGCTCTACTGTGTGTACTATGTCTATTTAATCTTTGAAGGCCTATTCAAGAATATGGATCATACCTTAATATGTCAAAACCCACTATCCCATATAAGGAATAAAAGCAACAGCTCGTATTGGGGCAGGTTTTGCGTCAGTGAATGGAAGATTTTGGAGATTCTCCACAGTGAATGGCGAAACCCCTCAATAAAATAGCTCTGGTTGGAGCACATAAAACCCCAAAATCACCATTATTGATTAAATAAAAACAAGATGAACACAGCAAGTGATAGAGGAAGGAAAATGGCATCTACTTGCCATATAAACAGAAGCATTCAAGGCATTCTTGCTGTATTCATAAATGGGGTTTTACACAACAAGTATCATTTGCCAACAGGCATTCACAGGATCGATTCCCGTGCAGAACCCCAAAAATTTTAACCTTCGGGACCCCAATCACAATGGGGGTATTGTGCTTTGTTCCCATTGAACCGTCATGACTGCATTTCAACCAAAACCAAATTCGTAAATTCATCTAACGGGCACACGCACAGACCCCATGAGCAGCTCAAAGAAAGAAAGGGAAGAAAAGTGGGTATAAGTGTAACCAGAAGTAATGATCTGAGAGGGCTAAATGAAAAAAGACTATGTGACCAGAGGGGATGATAATTTACTGAACCTCGAAGAGAGTGCCACCCATGTGACCATTTGTTAGCAAAGGAGAAGAGAAAAGGATATTATAGAGGAAGAAATATGTACTGGAAATTTTGGGTTCTACTGCTCAGTCTCCTCAACCGCCTTTGTCCTCGTCCTCATCAGCCCATCTTCCCGCCCAGTTCCTCGAGATCGAATAAAACCCTGAGCTCACACACGCCCTTGGCGTTTGTCTTTATGTAACCCCACGTTTAATTCCCTAATGTGGCTAACATCCCCAGTTCAATCCTTGTTTCCAGTGACAATACAATGGTGGTGACCTTCAGAAATAGAAAGGGGTCCATCATTAGTGGAGCTCCCTAGGAGGTCTGGGTGCTACATTTAACTAAAGGGAGGTGGACAGTCACAAAAAATTCATTTGTTCCTTTTAATTGTCAAATGATAATGTCCATCATCCACCAAGTCCATCAGCGACCAGGGATTTTAGAGGAAACTTTCTTTGTGTATGGAAATGCGATTTTTTTTTATTGAAATTGAATATGATTTGGTAATATAGTAATTACTTCGGTAGAAATTAAATAACAGAATATTTTCTGAATTGAGAAAATATAGCAATTTTCAGATTATATAGTTTATGGGGTATAGAGTAGATAGTGGTTAGGTGTTTGTTAAGGCACTCTAGATGTAAAGGTTACTGGTTTAAAATTTTATGGTCAAAATCCAGCCATGCTAAGTGTTAGTGTGGCCTAGACCAGGTCCTAGTGATTTTGGCAATTTAAATGCCTCTTACTCAAGCCATAAATTAGTGGTGCAATCATCTCAAGGCTCACATAAACTACTAAACAAAAAGAAATAGATGAAGTATTATTTAACAAAAACAACAACAAAATTAAGTATTATCTAAATGTGAAATAAAAGTTCAAAATTTTGATATTGAGTATAATTTAAATGTGAAAATAAATGTTTAAAATTGAGTAGGATGTAAATATAAAAATAAAATCTATAAATTAGTTAAATGGAATTATATTTAATATGTAATTTTTCCATTTTTATGTTAAATATTTTTAAGATAATTTTAAAAATAATGATTATTATTCAAAAAAAATATTTTATACAAAATTGTAAATATATAATAAAGAATTTAATGGATTGTAGAATTGAGGCTTCTGTGATCCATATCAAGTTTACTAGAGATGCTTCGGTGAAAATCACATGAAATACCATTTGTCCACGCGTTTTGAACCAACCAATGTGGTTCATCTTCATGACAAGTTGAAGAAAAAGATCCAGCTTCGCATGTTAAATACTCTAAGCAGAGACTCCTAACTTGACCAACAGCTAATTTTGACTTTTGGACCAGGGTCATAATTTTATATATATATATATATATATATATTGGTGTCTAAGTTAATAGTTAGTTAGAAATGTATTATTTAATAATTAAAAATGATAAGTTATTTATTAATTTAAATGGAAATTAGTTATATAAAGGACCTTTCTTTTAATATATGTATAAATTATATGTATATATGCATATATAAATAGATAAAGTAAATTTAATAGGTTGTTAAAATAATAGTTAGTTAGAATTAATAAATACATTTTTTCAAAACGAAAAAGCACAATTGTATTATATTGAGACAATATAAAAGTATCAGATAGTACAACATAAAGCTTTTAGAAGCTGGAAAACTTTTGAACCTGTAATCAAAACTAGTGGATATGTCCATCCATAAAGGAAGCGATCTGAGCTAAACCACATCTAAAAACAGATACAAGTCTTTTATGCTGCACATGAGAATTTCTGAATTGTAACCTTGATTCTAGAGATAGTTTGATCATTCATATACCATACATATACGAGGATAAAACAAAAAGATGAAGAAGAGCAAACCTGGAGATAATCAAAAGGAGAGTTAAGAGCCAGGGATGGAGAAATCCTGAAGGATAAAGGATTTCTCGCCAGATATTACCTTCATGGACTAGGTACCTGTCTCTAATAGAAGACCTTCCTTTGATAGAATGTACGCTTGTTGGTTTTGGGCTCTATAAATGTGTTGAATGGAGCATCCTTTCACAAGTCCCCAAAAAAACATAATTCTGTCCATCCAGAGTGCAAGGTGTGGGCTCCTCATATGGAATTTACCCTTTACATGATCGACCATGATTTTGGAGTCCCCAAAGATTGAAATAGACTCTATATCAAAAAAGATGCAGAAAGCAAGACCTGCTAGAGCTCTCGCCTCAGCCATGTTATTTGATCCCTTTCTTCCATTCCATGAAATGAAGTATTGAAGATTCTCGTCCATTATGATATGTACCCCACATCCACAATAGTTTTTCTGAGCAGCCCCATCCAAAAACGCTATTGGGGCCCTTGAGAGATAATCTTCTTGCTCATTTCTATTGGCATATTTCCTTTTGGGTTGCTTTATCGGCACAGAGTCATAGATGGATAAAATATGTTGTAAAATAGCCTTAAAAGGCTCTTTCATTGTTTTGAAGATTATGTTGTTCCTCCACCTCCATGCACACCAGAGGACAATGATAATTATTGATCTCCATGAATCTCTCTGCCCACTCCACCATTCAAAGGCTGCATGCGTTGAAGCATGAGACACAAGAGGGAAACCGTATAAAGTTGCCAAGTCATGCCATAATTGCATAGTAGATTGGCACTGAAAGAACATGTGCTAGTTGGTTTCCTCGGCTGACTCACACATTAAGCACATGCTTGGCCCGTGCCAGTTCCTTTTTTTCAGATTTTCCCAGGACAGGTTTCTATTATGGAACACCAGCCACGAGAAGTATATTAATTTGGGAGGGCATCCTGTTTTCCAAAAGGCTGATGGAAACTTAGGACTAGAGTGCATGGCCTTTAATTCAATCAGATTTGTGTAAATATCCTTTACACATACCTGAGCATTTGCTTTTGGCACCTTCCAGATAACCCTCCCTGATAATGTTCCACTGCCTTGCCAAAGACTCTGACATCCCTAGATCATCAACCTCTTTCCAAAGAGGAATTGGGCCTTTCCATACTGTTATAAGTTTATTCCACGTGAAAAAACCTTTTTCTATGGAAGAAAATTAGAAGCCTTTCGGGGATGGTTATGTTCTCTCGCCCGCACATGAGGGGGTCTATTCCAATGAGGATTCTGCTATCGGATTGTAAGCTCCATTTCAGATTCTTTAGAAAATATTGCTCAATTTTACGAAAGCTGAGCCATATAGCTGACCCATACGTGGTTCCGATCCTTCCTAATCTAAACCAGTGTTCCATGTCTTTGCCTCCCATATATTTTGTTTTTATAGTGCTGCTCCAAGGGCCTTCTCCATATATTCCTCTCCACAGTGATTTGCACAGGAGTGCTTTCCCAAAAGACCTCAAATCCAATAATCCCCATCCTCTTGAATTCTTCGGCATAGAGATCTTTTCCATTCTAGTAAGATGATATTTTCTCAGTTCTAATTTGCCGCCCCATATAAAATTTGCAATTGTCTTGTTCATTTTCTGGATGATACTTGCAGGGAGAAAAAATATGTGTGCCCAATATACAACAAGTTGTAATACTGCTTGTGTTAGAACAATTCTTCCTACCAATGATAGGCACTTGTATTCGCAAGCCGATATCTTCTTATAGTACCTGTCAATTATCCATTGCCAGTCCACTTTAGAGTAGCCCTTTGCTTTTAGCTGAAAGCTCGGATATTTTAATCCGTCCTTGATTGCCGCATCTCTACCCCAAACAGCACAGCAATCCATTGCACTGTTTCCATATTGACGTCATTGTGGAAGAGGATGGATTTAGATTTGTTTATTTGTAGACCAGTAGCATTTTGGAATCTATTTAAAATGTCGTTGAGACATATCCATGTGACTCTGCATAGCATTGCAAATATGAGCACATCGTCAACAAATAAGTTGTGCGAGATATAGTTGTTCCTGCAAATCTTCATAGGCCTGCACCTGTTTTCAATAACTGCTCTGTTAATAGAAGGCTTAAAGAGTTCATTGCCAGGATAAACAAAAGAGGAGAAAGGGGGCATCCTTGACGCAACCCCCTTTCTGCTGGAAAAAAAAGGAGAAGGAATCCCATTTATGATGACAGCATAGTTAACGTTCTCTATGCATGCCACGACCCAGCTTATGATATTAGATTTCAGGCCGATCTTCGCTAATAAACATCTAATGAACCCCCAATCTAAGCAACCATAACATTTTTGTAAATCAATTTTCAGAATGGCAGCTTTAGATTTTTTTGAGAGCATAGTAAACAGGCTTTCTTGAGTATTAGCGACGGCATCCAAAATATTCCTTCCCTTTAAAAAGGCATGCTGATCCTTTTTTAGAAAATTGGCTAAAGTCGCTTTAATCCTTTCAACAATAATTTTTGTGATGATTTTGAAAGTTATATTGCATAGGGAAATCGGCCTAAAATCTTGAAAGGAGTCAGCCTCCATTTTTTTTGGGATAAGTGCTATTTGAGTGGAGGATGTAACCTGATGTATGCTACCTGAGATTCTCGCTGCTTCAACCATCCTCAGCAAATCTTGTTTGATGATATCAAAGAAGTGAATAAAGAATTCTATTGTCCAGCCATCGAGGGCAGGACATTTATCCTTCTTGAAATCCTTCATAACTCCTAGAAGTTCTTCCTCTGTTATGGGCTAGAACAAGCATTCATTATTTTCATCATCAAACATTTGTGGGACCAGATCAATACCCCATAAGATATCCTGAAACCTGCAAACATCCCTTCTTTTATATTGGTTTTTAAAGTGTCTCACAACTTCCTTTGAGATGCCCTGTTGATAGAAAAGGAAGCCCCCCTAACCATCACTTATTTTCCATATGGAATTTCTCTCTCGCCTGGAATTTGCATATTTATGGAAAAATTTTGTGTTCATGTCACCTTCCTTGAGCCAAATTTCCCTACTCTTAATTCTCCATGAAGCTTCTTCCTGCTTTAGAATTTTTTTTTTTTCCTTTCAAGCTCTTTTATGTGACATCTCATATCAAATGGAAGTGAATTGGCATCCAAAACTTTGGTTATACTATCCTATTCCCTCTGTATTTCTTGAAGATCCAATCTATCCAAATGTCTTTTTTTAAACTGCCATTCTTTAACCACCTTTCTCATAAAGGACAGTTTGTCTCTAAAGGTCATAAACGGGGGTATCATGTCTTTTGCAGTTAAATCCTTCCATGTTTTTGTTATGACTTCATTAAAACCTGGATCTTCTAACCATGATCTGTTGAATTTAAAAGGGTACCCTTTCCTAAAACCCTTTTCCTTCCAGCTGAGATATATCGGCCTATGGTCAGATATGAAGACATTCCTAATGGACGAATAAGGCATGCCCATTCTGTCAATAATGCTGACATGTACAATGAATCGATCAATCCTTTTTGCAATATACGCCTCTTCTATTCTTCCATTATCCCATGTAGGCATCATTTTGGAAGGAATTATGTCTACAAGATTCCTGTTCAAAGGTTCATATTTGATGCGGTCTACGAGCGGGTCTCTTTTCCTGCTATTCCCCCATCGTTCCTCCGAGCTTAGAGTTACGTTTAGATCACCTGCAATCATCAATGTTTCAATATCAAAAATTTCTAATGCAAATTTTTTTTCCTAGAACAGGATCCTATTCTTATAGGGGGCGTAGATATTCAAGATATTAATGGGACAGTCGTTTCCTCTTATAGAGGCTGAGATGAGAATGCTTGCAAAGCATTTATAAGCTTTAGCTCTAATCCAAATAGGATCCCATAAAACCGCCAGCCCCCCCAAAAGACCCTTGGCTTCCGAAGCTACCAGGTGCCAAGAGGGAAACATTTTCCTAAAATAGGAGATGGACACATGATTGCTATGCATGGTTTCTTGAATTAAAATAATTTTTGGCTGAGCTGAATACAATAGATTCTTTAGCGCCAAAAATTTTTGGTCTGCTCCCAGACCATGTATGTTCATAGATATGATGAAAGTCATTAAGGAGTTTTTTCAATCGCACTTGCTCTAAGAGGCTGAATCTTTAACATATCCATGATGGGAACATCCACAAGGGGCAGATTTCTTACACCTCTGTCTGCACTCCTCCCCCTAAAATGTCTATTGCCTCCATTGTTTTTTTTTTCTCACCGTTATATTTCTTGCAGAGTCTGGGCTTATAAGAGGGGGTGAAGGATTTCTTGGTTTATGGATGGTTAAGGGTTCCAGCTCAAGTGATTTTTTGTTTAGAAGAAAGTCTAAGTCGCTGTCATACAAATTTGTTGGAGATGATACTGGGGAGTTTAGAGGGGTGGCTGATACCATTGGCTCTTTGCCTTTCGCAGATGGGATAATGCTCTTTTTGGGCGAGGGCGACGATGATGAAATAAATATGGTTTGGGAACCCACAGTAAAGTCCTTGAAAGGCTGGATGATCGGAGGGGGAGGAGGAATTTCTTTTTCATCATTCGGTTCTAGGGGAGGCGGACAAATGATAGCCTGGGTCTTTTTATCAACAATGGATCCAATCCTAGACGAGTTTTCTGGCAAGGTACCGTGGCTCTGAGAGAAATCCTGCGAGAAATACTGATGAGATTGGATGATATTGTTTTCCAAAATTTTAAATCCTTGCACAGCATCATGTTCCGATGGAGACAAACTAACTGTAGGAGATAGCTTCTCTTTTTCAGAAAACTAGGGAGAGTCTTCGCGAATTTTTTCATGAAGCAATCTGCATTTTAGAGCTGGGCACCAAGGGCAATTTTTAATTAGGTGTCATGTCCTGTGACATGTTGAGCACCTGAAGGGGATTCCCCAAAAATCCAGTCTTTGTTTTATTTTTAAGTCTCTCCAGGCAATCTCTATGCTATTCGCTTGTCTTTTTCCCCAAGGCATCTTGGGTCAACGTAGACAAATCTTCCTATGGCGTTTCCTATCTCAGTTAGAGTCTCCTTAGACCACAATCCCAGGGGAAGGCCAGGGAGTTTGACCCAAATCAAGCTATTTGAAGGGGTGTTCTTCAGTGGGTTGTACCCAATGTACCATCTATAGAGAGCAAGGAAGCTCCTTCTATGGACCCAAGGGCGTTTCTGAATGGTATGTAGATCACTGGCACTTAAGAAATGAAAGCAGTACCACTCTTTCATAAGATTAGGAACAATGGGAGTATATCCAATCAATGGTTTCCACTATACCTCAAGCCATTTTCTCATCCTGGCATCGTCCATTTCTGGAAAATGCCATCTGCCCACCAAAGCAAGTTCCTGTAGTGTAAAGTTTTGTAGATGTTCTATGCTAAGAGAAATTTCACTTTTCTCACAGCAATCATACAAGTAGTTAAGCAAAATGCAGATAGAACATATAAGCAGATCTTACAGAAGACAAATCAGAAACAGGGAAAATGTGTGTGTTCGTTTCGGTGGTCAACAGGATGCTTCAACCAGCAAAGTCTCCTTTGGTCAGCCAGCCCAGCATGTGTCACAACAACCCTCCAACCAGTAGATGAGTCAACCCAAGTCAATTCTAAAAAAGTCAACGCTGTCCTGAAAAGTCAACGTAGGGGCAGCAAGCTAAAAGTCAACGCAGCAGCAAAACAGTCAACCCTTTGACCTCGATTTTTGTGCCAGGTAGTACGGCCTTAAAAAATCGAACCTTCCACAAGTTTTCAGCTTGATTGGACCAAGCGTTGACCAAAGTCAACGCTGGTCAAACTTTCTGCGAAACCCTAGCAGCAGAAAATCGTACTACAGCTCAGCCATACGGTCTGTCCTCTTCGTCCTTCCCACGTGTGGCTGAAATTCGTCCTCCAGGTAGCTCGTACTCTTTAGGATGAGAGAGGAAGATGTGAGTTGATTTGTGATGATATTCTCTCCAACTTTTCCTGTATTTATATCCATCAATGAGGGTGTGTGACACATCTGTTGGGCATGTGAGCCTACATGACAAAACTGGCTGACCTTGCACATATAATTTATTAAGAATAATAAATTCAAAATATAAGTTCTGCTCATCGGATTAAGACTATTTTTATATGGATTTTACACCTCTCAGAAAGAGGAATCCAACAAAAAAATTAGCCTCTTAATCTGAGCATCAGAACATGGAGTTTGGACCTAGTTGTCCAAATTTAACACTCCCTCTCAACTAGGGAGAACTCCATCTATTAGTGCAATCAACATCGTGAGTCATCCCGCCGAAACTTGCTTTGCTGGCTTCTTTATTTCAGAAAAGAAGTGATCGAGAATGTCTCATACCATTCTCCACTTACCCGAAGTCAGTATCAGAGTGTGTACCACTAGTCCCAGACTAGTCTCAACCAACCCGAAGTCAGCGTCATAGTATGTACGACTCTTACTGGTCCCAGACCAGTACCGCAGGCTCAGAGAGTGTACTACTGGTCCCAGACCAGTCTCAACCGACACGAAGTCAGCATCATAGTATGTAGTAATGTACGACTCTCACTGGTCCCAGACCAGTCCTGCACTGACACGAAGTCAGTCTCGGAGCATGTACCACTGGTCCCAGACCAGTCTCAGCTGACCCGAAGTCGGTATGTACATCTCCCACCACTGGTCCCAGACCAGTATCATTGATCCCAGATCAATGGAGGTCATCCTAGCATAGGGAGTACGGTAGATACAACGATGCGTCCATCGATAGT